>JAJJWX010000139.1:222500-375025 GCA_023529315.1 Papaver bracteatum
GGAAGAAAATAGTGCTTGGAAATTTGCTTGTTTACGTGATCTTCAAATTCCTCCGTTTCGCCAACAAGTATTCTTCTAATGGATCCACCTCTACGTATCAGCATTTGGTAAATTTGATTCAATCCCTTACTTGTGTGTATGTAATTATTCGATGTATCCTCCTTGAGAGAGTAAAAGTTTGCTTCTACTGACCTTTGTTGTTCTGGTTTAGTCTATTTTAGATGGGAGTCATTTTTATCTATTTGGGCAACAAGACAAGCACATTGGTAACTAGAAGTTCCTTACAACTCTTATCTTTCATAATAACGGGTTAACTTGAGTTACTAGCAGATTACAATTTATCAAGGTAAATTTTTTAAAATTAATTGAAGTTGTCAAGCAACAAAGTTTGTGATAACACATGGCTCAGCTTATTACAAGCAGATGTTAGAGCAGAACAAGAAGTATATTCAAGAGCTTGGATTTAACTAGAATTTTTTTCTCCAGTGATGAACTAATTAGTCTGTTATGGTACAGTCAGTGGTGTATGGCTATTTTTTTTGACCTCTGGCCAAGAAAGTTGCTATCTTAACTACTTATGATCATTTCATATTCACGCAAATAGTAACTCTGATATGCTAATAGTTAAGAACACTGGTATTTTAAACTGAAAACCTTTTAATGTCAATATTGCAATTACTAGTAGGCATCGCGTGATTGTGTAGTTAAAGCTCTTGTAAGTTGTAACTACTCCCTAATTTTTTGTATGTCAGGGGCTCATCCGCAAGGTCCTGCGGTCTCAGCATCTCATGTTGCATGCGAGGCTACGGTATTTAGTTCGTATTTTGCTTGCTTCACACAATTTTTTTTTATGAGGTTGATGGATATTTATTATTTACAGTTCTTTCTGGATTGTTAGAGCAAATGCACCTTATCGTTGATAACTTTAATTTAGGTGGATACTCCTCTGAGTGTAACCACACCTGCGAAGTCATAGTTTAGTGGCATTTTCCTTCTCATTTTCTTCATCTTATATCTAGAATTCGATGTTACCTGAGTTGATGTGGAATTTTTTCTTTTGCCTTCCCTCTTCTGTTCTCATGTTCATTTGGATCAATTGTTTTTTTGAATATTTGAGTAATGTTTACAGGTGGGGATGAAAAAATATCTAATCCCAAGTCTGGCGAAGAGGGTGCAACCGTTGTGGGAACTCCAGTAGGAACTATACCTTCATTTATTGTAACTTCAAAGACCATAACTACTACTTTTCCTCCTGCATCAGGTGCGGAGGTGTCAAAGAATGAGGGAGTGCCTTCTAATCTCTGGGTGAAGGTACAATTTTACAAATCATTATTTGCACATGCCTGTTAGTGATGCTACATGTTCTTCAAGTTATGCTCAATGGTCATACTCAGTACTCAGAATAGTTGTATCTAGGTTGAGAAGCATATTAGCATGCTGGTGGAGGATTTACCTTATGCATAGTATCTTAAGTCTTAGTAGTTATGTGTGGGATCTACTAAATCCCCACATCGACTTTTGGATTGCTAATCACTTTCGATATGAAGGATTTTTAATTTTATTAGTCTAATCTTTATTCAGTTTTTGGTTGAATAGGAAAGTAGTTTTCATTGGGTAGTTTTCTTATCTCTTGCATTGTCCATTGTTTCTTCAGAGCGAACGGGAGATGAAACGCGGGAGAATGAAACTGTCTAACAGAGAATCAGCTCGAAGGTTAAGGTTGAGGAAGCAAGTACTTGGATATTCTGATGTTCTTTTTAAATTATGCTTACATGGGCAATCGTTGGATCTATTTTATCGAACTTTCTTCTTCTGTTTTTCTAAGGTTGAGACTGAAGAACTGGAAACGAAAGTTGAAGCATTGAATGTTGAGAACATGTGTCTTAAATCTGAAATCAGTCAGTTAGCAGAGAAATTGGAGAACCTAAAGCACCAATAAATTTTTTTCAACTACATCAGCATCAGGCTTCAAACAGCAGTTTCAGCACTTGTTCGACCAATAATGACTAAAGAAACTATTAAGGTCCCACAAGTTACAGAACCTCTTACATACACAGGTGAGTTCCTTGTTGCCAATAGGGCATGTTTTTGTATAGTCGATTTCATTGCACCCATATTCATAAGAAGGTTTCACGGGATTGACTGGTGTTGATTTGGTGATGTTCTTGAACTGGAAATAGGTGGTTGTATCAACAAAAAGCCCAAAATCATACAAGCAATGAGTCTGGGAAGCATTAGCTGATACTATCTCTTATGTCATTATGGAAGAGACGGATCCAGAAAAGTGACTTACTCGTGGAACACAAATTACCTTGTACCTAAGGGTATTTATAATCTTCCTCGTCTACTTAATTGAAGATTCTGGGTATTTACAAACATGCAGTCAAATTTTGGTAATTCTATTTTTGCAAGAGGCTGACAAGTATGAATTTGTAGAGCCAACAAGAATCCAGGGCCTGGTGAAGAACTACTCTCAATTCGTCTCATTCCCCATTTACACATGGCAAGAGAAGTCGAGGACTGTTGAGGTGAGGGTTCCCTTGTTTCTTACAGAAACTATCTTTTGTTTGTTGAAGATAGAAGTGTATAACTAAGATAGTAATTCTTAAAAGCCAATTGCATCTTTTTATGGTTCTATAATGGAATTTCTTTACAGGTAGTGGAGGAAGAAGAGCCAAAAGAGGGTGTGGAACCAAAACCAGAGGTAATGGTAGTATATTTTTAAATCAATGCATGATGTATATTCTCTGTTTAAACAGAATATTGAAGCTATGAATCTTGTTTCAAGATGAAATAAGAAGAAGACGAAGACCGTAACTGAAAAATATTTTGACCGGGATTTAGAAAATGAAACAAAACCAATTTGGGTAAGTTCACTACTGATCACTCTGGTCAATAAATAGTTACTGTTATAGTTCTCATTTTGTTTATTATACTCATTTTCTTATAATGCATTGTTAGATTGCTTGCGCCAATCATAACTTCTGCAAAAAAATAAATTGATAAATGCACATTCTTTCCATGTCCTTTCCCATGTGACACTGTTTTTGTGATGACAATTTTGCATATATAGTAATCTGTATGTAGTTCTGATTATGATCATATAATGACTTTCAGTGAGAATCATTTATATCATGTTCGCATAGCCATAAGTTTTTTTTTTTGTTAATGTTAGTATATACTAACAACTTTGTCGTGGACTTGTCTAATTAAGTTCTAGTGTATGCTACGTTCTTGCTAAGGTTCAGTTATACTTTATCAAGTTCTGCACTAAAAATGGATCATTTTTTGGTTCTAAAAGTAACATATAATGGCCTATCTGTTATACACCTTCCAGCTATATATATATTATTCAGTTCCCGATCCTTTAAAGGGGCATGATGTTTATTAATTTTGTTCACCAAGTATAGTGACCCAAGTTTGGTTAAATCTGCGTTCAATACCCCAAGAGAACATTCTGATTCCAGCAACCAATATGGTCAATGACCCACCTGTTTCTCCTACATGTAATATCAAATGCGCATCTATCTTTGCATTTCAGTTTGTCCATGAATGGCTATTGGTGTGAAATGGTTATTTTTGTATGATACCAAATAAAGTACTAGCTTCTTCTAATTGTAGCTCACCACTTCCCAAGCTTCCGCAAGCGTGAAATTTCCCACTCAGCCCCTGCTTGGATGCAACTGCAAATGAGTATGTATCGATTCAAGGAAATGTGCTTGCGCAAAGCTTAACGGTTCTGAATTCCCATATGTAGCCAAAGATAATGGTAGGTAAAACAGTTTCACTTTCTCCACACATCTAAATTTCCATATGTTTGACATGGATATGGCATGCGATATTAAACTCAAAAAAGACTTCTTAAAATGTAACAGAGGGTTAGGGTTTTCATAGTTTCAAATTCAGAAATTTATGTTTACAACATTTGGGATTTTGCATAAGTTGTTTAATAATGTATGGGTTATGGTTCATCTATCTAGCTACTCTGTTGATGTATGAATCGTTCTTGATAGATTGTGATGATCAATAATAGTTCTTGATGGATTGTGATGTTCAATAATTCAGGAGCATAAGTCTGCCGGAATTAAATCCGGCGGCAACTTTTTTTAAACCTGAAAATTAATTTGCAACGGATATAAACGTTGTACAATTATACGTTGCACAAATTACCGGAAATGAGCAACGTATGTAACTGTAACCAAATAAATAAAACGTTGACAAAATCAAAATGGGACCCACAAAAGTGTTATTCTATAAATAATATCTGTTGCACAAATTATTTATACGTTGCACAAATAAGAAAAGGTGCAACGGTAGTGCAACGTTTATAAGAGTTGTACAAATTAATTTGTGCAACGGATAATATGTGTTGCACACCAATGCGTAGCGCCGTTTTGCCAACGTTTATTTCCATTGCAAAAATTATCCGCAACGTTTATAAACGTCCCTAAATGGACGTTTTGGTCTAGTGTCTCATCCAAATGCTTGATCTCCTTGGTTCTTCAACATTACTCGAAATCTTCGTCACTTTCAATTAGTCCAATGATCCCAAAGGTTGTAAGTTTAGCATCATCGTTGTTGAAAATCCATAGCTATAACAACGAGAAAACAAGAGTTCTCAATCATTGTTATACAGTGTCATAGTATTATTACACAACGTCAAAGTCCAATTGCATCACAACTTTAACAACAATACTATGGTGATACTTCACTCCCCCTTAGTCAATACTCAATTTCACATGGAAACCACTCCCCTTTACATAATGATCCGAAAACCATATGTATTTGTAGTGTGAACTACATATTAATTCTCCCCTTTTTTGTCAATAAAATTGGCAAAGGTACAAGAACGAGATCCTAATGAAATTTCCGTAAGAGACATTTCATGACCAAAGGTAAATGTACAGCATCTTGTTTAGATGCAATCATAAAGCCTAAGCTAAATGCATTCATCAAGGTGTTTATAAAGATACAAGATAACCCCTATAATATTCCACAACCGCACTCCCCACAAAGGTTTTGCAATTAAGCACAAGTTCAAAAGAACTCTCGCCCATTAAATGTCATTCCCGAGAGAACAACAAGAGCGACCTTAATTTCAAAAGAGAAAAGAAGGATTTCTTTGGACTCAACAAATATCATACAAGTATGAATTTGAAATCCAAAAAAAAAATATTTAATCAATTTAACCGTAAGCGAACCATGATTAATTTGACTAAATATGCTAAACACAAGTAAACTTATGGAGACTTAATGACTCGATTAGATTAATCACAAGAGAACCCATAATTAATCTAACCGGAATACACAATCAAACTAATCACAAAATTAATCAATTTAATCGTTTATTATACTCACATAAGAAACTCTATGGAGTGATGACTAAGTTAATCATAAAAACAACCAACCCAGTCAATCATGCTCGAGCATGAGAAAACTTATGGAGTCATAATTAAATAATCACACAAGATGATTAATTTAGTTCAATATACTCGACGTAAAGTACCTTACGGAACAAAACTAAGCTAATCACAAAAATAATCAACTTGGTTGTCTAGTGCTCGACATAAGACACAATACGGAGTCTACATAAAATATGGATCAGGGAAGATCAATTACTGCGGAATACACAAGGATCCATTCTATGTTTCCATCACCATTTGCACAATAACACACAATAGACATAATCCTTGAATCACAAAATATTTTAACCTATCTTACATCAATAATTGACAATATAGGCAAAACTTTTGTGTTTGTCAAAAGTCTATTCATTCTTTTATCAATACTTGCATATCAATTCACGAACGACTTTCCTTTTGACACAGTATGGGACAAAAAGTTCACGGATGTGAACACACATATCCCTGTAGATGGTGGATTTTCGACAAAGGCTAAAATCGTAAACCCATAATTATACGAACGTCTGATCTAGCAATCAGACGTGAATATTGAGACACTGATCTATCATTGAATTCTTTGATTGAGAATACTTTCTCTCAGAGTGCATATAGATATGTAGTCTCACAGCTGCACAACGACGTATCTCATGAATAACTGAACACTTCAGTAATTATTTCTATCGCGGGATGGACAACTCCCAGACAGCTTGCTCTGCTAATATAGAGCAATGACGTCTTCAGGATACAAACAACGAGTTTACCATGACTATGTAAAAGATATGAAGCTCCAGTAAACTTATATCAGAATAATTAATGCTCCTAGGCAGACCGCTATGCTAGTATAAAGTCATACATTAATTATTCCTAAATTCTTGGATTCATCCACAGAATTTCTGAAAATATTCAAATATTTTCGCAGATATTTCATTATGCAAACCATGGTTCTTCCCAGCAGAAATCCATGGATTAGTAATAAATATTCGATGCATGGGCATCAGAGCTACCTCTGAGCAAACCCTGTCTCAAACTTAAATTATTGGATTCATCCGCAGAATTTCTGAAAATATTCAAATATTTTCGCAGATATTTCATTACGCAAACCATGGTTCTTCCCAGCAAAAATCCATGGATTAGTAATAAATATTCGACGCACGGGCATCATAGCTACCTCTGAGCAAGCCCTGTCTCAAACTTAAATTCTTGGATTCATCCGCAGAATTTCTGAAAATATTCAAATATTTTCGCAGATATTTCATTACGCAAACCATGGTTCTTCCCAGCAGAAATCCATGGATTAGTAATAAATATTCGATGCACGGGCATCAGAGCTACCTCTGAGCAAGCCCTGTCTCAAACTAAAATTCTTGGATTCATCCGCAGAATTTCTGAAAATATTCAAATATTTTAGTAGATATTTCATTACGCAAACCAAGGTTCTTCCCAGCAGAAATCCATGGATTAGTAATAAATATTCAACGCACGAGCATCAGAGCTACCTTCTGAGTAAGCCCTTTTTCAAATGGTGCAAGTGTATTCAACAATGATACTTTAGCAACCACCGCACGAACGAGTATTTCAAAATACGATGGAATGATGAACCTATGCAAAATAGGATGAAAAATAACAAATAATTAAAAATTGACCAAGGTGCTGGGAGCATGGACCCACTAACCGGCCGACCGTGTCGTGGTCAGTCCCACACCGGTTTCATATTTTTATCATATTTTTCTTGTTTTTCTTGAGTTCATGAAAAACCTTTCACTTGAACAAATATCATTTGTTTTGAGGAAACTCCTCAATTTTATGGTGCTTCCTTCGCGCGAAGGAAATAATGTAAAGTAGGGAAAAACATGATGGGGGCGTGACCATTGGCCAACCGGACATGCCTTGGTCCCAGCCGGCCCCACACCTCATGGTTCCTCATTATTCAATTATTATTTCCCTAATTTCATGAAATCTCCTTAATCTCATGATATTTCCTTGGTCCCATAAAAAATAATAAAATTAGGGAAACCCGTGTGCACGGGCCATGGCCAGTCGGCCAAACCCTAGGTGGCTCACACGTCCCACTTTTTTATTAGCATATTTTTCATGTTTTCATAATCCCATGAAATTCCTTGATTTCATGATATTTCCTTCAAATTATGAAAATTCCTTCAAATCATGAAATAATACATAAAATTAGGGAAAACGCGCGGGACCGGGCTCTGGCCGGCCAACCATGCTCCAAGCCGGTCCCACACATCCCTTATTTTATTTATTATTATTTTTTATGTTTCCTTTATCTCATGGAAACTACTTGATTTCAACAAAAACTCTTTAATTTTGGCAAAACTCCTTCGTTTTATCATATTTTCCTAAAATCATGAAAAATATTACAAAAATTATGAAAATGTGTGGGATAGCTCCCTTGTCCGGCCGGCCATGCCTTGGCCATGACTGGTCCCACACTTCATAATTCTTTCACTTTTTCATTATTTTCCTTCATCCGATGAAGTTTTGACGGTTTTATCAAAAAAACCCTAATTTTGTCATATTTTCTCAAATGGTCGCTCAAACGTGCACCGGAAAATATCAAAATTCTCAGGACTGAGACACGGACGTCTCAACGACGAAAGCACGTTACCTTGACCGACCAGGGTTGTATTTTTGGCTCGCAATGAGCCAGTCCCACGTGTTTTCACAATTTGACCTAATTTGCACAATTGCACGTATTAGGTCCAAAACTCTCCAGATAATTTCATAATTTGACGGAGCGATCATCATTTGATCCCATGACCACCCAGGGCCGGTTTCATGACCCCTTGGTCGGTCCCTCACCTTTTCATAATTAATTAGGTTTTATCACCTAATACTGAACCCAAGAGTAATTCAATAAATGATTAAACCAGCATTTAATCATTCTTTCATCACTCACCAACTCTTCAAGAGGTCTTGTTTTTTGCTTACGTGAGCATATGAGAATTTCATGGTCGATCCATGGTCCCATGAAGCCGGTTCTCTTTCATTCCATGGTTAATTTTCAAATAAACCATCAATTGGTCATCAATTGATCAAATTAGGGTTTCTGAATCCAAGGATCATGATTCCAGATTCAAACACTAATAATTTAGCAATGATATCATGATCAGCATTCTCATTAATTATGCTCGGTTCAACTACCAACGCTTTAATTAATATTTTATTTTGGTCACGTTATCAATAATGCATCAGACGAGCAACACTGGCTCAGATGAGCAATATTTACTCAAATCGAACTATCAATATTAAATAAATTATCAAGCGACACTTGGTCTCCTCAACGTGAGGACCCTATCACTGTCTTAGCAGACGCGTTTAATTCATGTGTTGCAGAACATGTTACAAAATCATGTTTAACAAAGTAAATATGTGGACTCATCGTCCCACGAAGTCATGAAATCAACAACTGACTAAATTAACCACGAGACATCAATCGTGTCACTTGGGGGGATATTAACTAGGGTTTTGGTCTGGCGGTCTATGACATGTGAGTTAATCCACGACAAGAATGTGAGCAAGTCGTGCAATTAGTTGGAAGAATCAGCAAGATAGTGGGTGGAAAATTAACTAAGTCTCCGCACGGTGAGTAATTGGTTTAACACGATTTTCCACTTACCCACTCTCTGATTCCAGCAAACTGTCACACTTCATGGGATCATGGTGTTTTCAACTCCGGCATTATATAATGTCTCTGAATCCTGATTGAAACAACAACGTTCGAAGAGTTTTCAAATATTCGAACAACAATCATCTGAACGAGCAATTTCTCACCAAAGTTCATACATGCGCTCTTTTGTCTACACGAACTCACACAAATTACTCTCAATCAGGCAAGATTCAATCATTTAGAGAATTTAATGCTGAATTCATAACACACCTACAATCTTAGATCATCATTGATCTCACACATTTCTCAGTTTCCCTCATATAGATCAACCCATCCTCTCTTGTGACCGAATTTACTCTGGAATGGCCATTGTCTTGGTTTAGGTCGAAGTACTACAGATTGGTATCTCGAACTTAAAGCACCCCCTTCATAGCGGTGCATCTGTATGAGGTTGAACATTTCACTCGGTTCAAGGAATCTCCTCTGCACGGTCGTCCACAATTTCGCAAAAACCAGCAAATTGTTTTTCCCCATCTACAGATTGGCGACCACAGTGGGAGATCATTCTCTCGGTTGCAACCTCAAGCCTTCACAAGATAGTTGGTCTTAGGACTAACTCAACTACTTCAAACTCAATCCAGAGTCCTTCAAACGGGAATGATCCTCCTTCTAACGCTATGTCTGCCAGCACGGAGGATGGAAGAGTCCCAACTCTAACTGAATTGGAACGAGCCCTGGAGATCCACACCAAGAACATGGATCTGATGAAGGATACAATGAATCGCATACTTGATTTCCTCATCAATCTAACGTCCGAGTTAGGCAGCATCTCCACTTTGGAAGTCCCACATGGGACTGATTTGTCACACGATGACCGTCAAATCAACAGTTTCACTACTTATGAGAAATCGGTAGACCAGGAGGTGGCACATCTGGTCGAAGTTTTATGTGAACTCTTACACTTTTACAGGAAGCAGCGAACCGACACGTTTGCTGCACTCAACCATATATCATCTGAAGTACCCTTAGCCTCGTCACCTCCAGCTGAAGAAACATTCATGATATCTGAACATTCAATCAACAACATCACCTTTGGAGAAGAGGTCTGCATGACAGACGAAGGACATAATCGATCCATGTACGTGACCGGATTTATCAAGGACTCTGAATTCAAAAGGGCTCTCGTTGATACAGGTGCTTCTACAAATATCGTCACCATGAAGACTCTCAAGGAGGCAAAGTTTCCACGAAATAAGATCGTTCGTCATCCCATCTTGATGACAGGTTTTGAAGGAAGCCAGATCCATACATATGGATACGCATACATAGACCTGAAGGTGGGGCCTATTCAATCAAAAGCCAAATTCCACGTGAGCGAACAAGATCATGACTATCACATGATACTCGGACGACCATGGCTCCATGACAACAAGGTGGTTCCTTCAACATACCATCAATGCATGAAATCTATAATCAACAACAAAAATTTTCGTATTTCGGCTTCATCATCTCCTTACGCCCCGATCTATGACGCTGAATTCCTTGAGTCTTAGAAGAACCTCCCCGAACCTCCGAACAAGGTTCACAGTGCTCCGCTCCCAAGTTGGAAGTGCATCGAGAAGGTTGCAGACAAGCTATCGTCCTCAAACGTCACAACAGCTAAGTCATCTGCTACACCAATCAAGCGCCGCAAGGATCAAACTTCAACTCATGAATCTAAGTTCATCACCAGTCGCTATGCGGATGGGAGAATTATTTACCGGCGCAAGGATTAGCAATTAACAGGGGAGAATGATGAAGAGTCTCCCCGCCCCGAAGAATCATGTTAGAGTGAGTCATCACTCGAAGAAGAGCTTCAAGATGCTCCTCGACAGCTATAAGACGACACTGACTCCACCACTGATGATCTCGAAACGATCAATATTAGAACGGAGGACGATCCAAGGCCGATTCTAATTAGCTCAGCACTGTCACCAGAGGAACGAACGGAGTTAATAGCACTACTGAAAGAGTATCAAGATATCTTCGCATGGACGTACGAAGAAATGCCTGGTCTGGATGGCAAATTTGTTACTCATCATCTGCACATCACCCCTGGTTCCAAAGACGTCAAGCAACCGCCTAGACAGTTCATACATGAAGTCGAAGAACAAATCAAGGTCAAGATTCAGAAATTATTGGCAGCAGGATTCATCAAACCTATTCAACATCCAACATGGCTGGAAAATATTGTTCCTGTCAAGAAGAAGAATGGTCAAATTAGATGTTGTGTTGATTTCAGGAATCTGAACAAATGATGTCCAAAGGATAAATTTCCTTTACCCAATATTGACTTGCTCGTGGATGCAACCAGCGGTCACAGTATGTTCTCATTTATGGATGGTTACATTGGATACAATCAGATCAAGATGTACGAGCATGATGCCGACAAAATTGCATTTCGTACTCCTATTGGGAACTTCCACTACACAGTGATGCCTTTTGGATTAAAGAATGATGGTGCTACCTATCAGCGAGCCATGACTGCTATATTCCATGACATGATGCACAAGCAAGTGGAAGACTTTGTCGATGATGTCGTGGTGAAATCGAAGACTCGAGCATCTCATTTCCAAGTTCTGAGACAAGTCTTTGAAAGATGCATAGAATACAAATTAAAGATGAACCCTCTGAAGTGCGCTTTTGGTGTTTCCTCCGGAAAGTTTCTAGGATTCCTGGTCACAGCAGAAGGAATCAAGGTCGATCCAGATAAGACGAAAGTTATTACCACCATGCCTCCTCCATGCACCGTGAAGAAACTCCAAAGTTTTATGGGCTAGGTAAATTATATTCGACGCTTCATTCCTGGATTAGCCCAGCTTATTGCTTCGTTCACCCCTCTATTGAAGAAAAGAGCAAGCTTCGCCTGGATAACCGTACAACAAGAAGCATTCTAGAAAATACAGCGTATACTGTTATCCCCCCTGTCATGAAGTCTCTAGTGCAAGGTCGACCGCTGATACTTTACACGGCATCCAGTGATATCGCTATTGGAGCACTCTTTGCTCAAGAAGACGATGAAGTCATCGAACGACCGATCTACTGCTTTAGTCGTACAATGCGAGGCGCTCAACTCCGATACCCAAAGGCTGAAAGAGCATGCTTAGCATTAGTGCATGCAATCCAGAAATTCATGAACTACTTACTATCCAACAAAGTCATGTTCATTTCCAAGGCTGACCCTATAAAGTTTCTACTATCAAAGCCAGCCTTGATAGGAAGGAAGGCAAAATGGTTACTTCAGATGTCAGAATTTTACATAGTATGTACGCCACCAAGAGCAATCAAAGGGTAGGAAGTAGCAGACTTACTCGCTGCTTTTCCAGGAGATGATGCAACGGTACTACCTGAAGACGTACCTGTTGAGTTTCCAGACATCTTGATCATCAAGGAAGAGACATGGCTTATGTACTTTGACGGTTCTGCTATTCCTAGCAACGACACTGGAGGAGCAGGCATAGTGCTCGTCTCTCCATCCGGCGAGGTTTTCTCACATTCATTCAAGATGGATTTCCACTATACCAACAATTCAGCAGAGTATGAAGCATTCCTATTGGGATTATCCTTGTCCAAGCAATCCAAAGCAACGCATCTCGAGATAAGGGGAGATTCAAAACTACTGATCAATCAAATGAATGGAACCTATTCCCTTAAATAAATCACACTGGATCCCTTCAAAACTGAAGCCCAGCGGCTGCTGACCTACTTCGCTGATGCAACGATCATCCATACTAGGAGAACCAACAATAGGCATGCCGACTGCCTGGAAACTCTCGCCTCTAAGTTGCAATTTGAAGGAGAAGAAAAGACAATCACTGTGCAAAGGCGTACTGTTTCATCTACATGGCTTGCTTAAGTTGAAGATATTCGGGTAGATGATTGGCGAGCACATATTATTCACGAATTGAACAATTCTCTTTCAGAAGGGAAAGTCATTCTCAAAAAATTGAAGAATATTTCTTACTTTATGGAGCATTATATTATCGAAATTCTGATGGGTCTTTATCACGATGTCTTGGACATGACGAGGCGGACAAGAAACTCAAGCGCATACATGAGGAAACCTGTGGACAGACACTGGTAGTAACACTCTACCGGAAGCTTCAAAGAATGGGATACTATTGGCCTTCCATGGAGGTTCAATCAAGAGCTCTGCAAAAGTCATGTCCCAACTGCCATACGCCTCCCCATCACTTGGAAGATTTAACATCCCATTACACCGGGGACTGGAGGGAACCTTACATCAAGTACCTTCGGGACAATGAACTGCGCTAGAAAAGAAAGAAACAATCAAGCTCATTCACAGAGCTAAGAGATTTGTTTTTCTCGATGGGATTTTACATCGCAGAAGTTTTGGTGGAAACTTACTGAGATGCTTAGCTGAGCATGAAATCCCAGCGATTTTAAAGGAAATGCATGACGGAGAGCATCAAGGAAAGAAGAAATTATTTCTCCAGGTTCATGAGAAGTATTACTGGCCGACCATGGAAGATGATGCAGCTGCACACGTTCAAATATGTCATCAATGCCAATTCCATGGTAATCTCATCCACACTCCTTGTCTCCCATTGAATTATGTGAATAGTCCATGGCCCTTTTATAGCTGGGGACTGGACATCATAGGGAAAATCAGTCCAACATCTTTGAAGCAGCATGAATACATCATCACTGCAACCGAGTATTTCACCAAGTGGATTGAAGCCATTCCTCTTCGAAGCACCACATGAGTCACGATCGCAACCTTCATCAAAGATTACATAATATGCAGGTTCGGTGTTCCTAAACACATCGTCACTGATAATGGAACTCTTTTCACCAACAAGCATGTTACAGAATTGCTCGAAGAATATGGCATCAAACAAGTTTTCTCTACACCGTACTATCCTCAAGGAAACGGGCAAGCAGAGAGCACTAACAAAATTTTGATCCGGATTCTCAATCGAACAGTTCATGATAATCCCCGAACCTGGCATGAATAACTGCCTATGGATTTATGGGCTTATCGAACCGCGCTAAGGATTTCGATTGGAACCTCACCATATTCTCTCGTCTACGGAGCTGATGCAATATTACCAGCAGAAATCAAAATTCCCTCAGCAAGGATCGCAGCATCCAGTGGAATACGATGGGATGAAACTGAAGTGTCCAACTCAAGGATTGCTGAACTGGACATGCTTGAATCGAAGCGGGCTAAGGTGGAAAAACATGTAGAAACCTACAAACAAAGAATCTCCAGAGCTTATAACATAATGGTAAGACATCGAACATTTCAAGTAGGAGATCTGGTATTAAAGACAGCAAAGCACATTCAACAAGACATGTCCGCTCCCAAGTTCTCTCCATAATGGAAAGGACCATATATGGTTATCAAGGAAGTGTCTAGCGGATACTACAAAATCTTAAAAATTGATGGAGGTGTAGAAGGAAATATAATCAACGACAAGTGGCTCAAAGCATATTATGCCTGACCCTTAGAGAACAAATACCTTTTTATCATTCCATCATTGCAAACATTTTCAAAAATGTAATTTTCATTCCTTGAAAGAGAATTCAAATTCTCCTTTGATCATTAAATATTCCATAAATGAGCAAAATTCATCTATACCATGATCAATTATTCCACCTAGCCAGAAATTAATTCAAACACAACAATCATAAATGCTCACTCAGAGCAAACCGTCCAGCAACGGATAATCCCTATAAGAAACTTTGTCAAGTTTCTTCTGAAAGATCCTAGTCTTTACCTTCAGATCCTCGACTGCCTTCTCAACCCTGGAAGATTCCAAAGCCAATAGCTTCTCCTCTTCTAATAAAGCATTGGTCGCGGAAATTGCATCAGCAGCCTCTGCCGCCTTATGGATCTTGATTATCTCAAGTCGACGACGAAGCCAGCTCACATTGAACCGCAACGTCTCACAGTTCGAGATCATATCATCCCATTCATGCAGCTCATGGTTTTTGTCATCTCGCAAGTGCCTTTGGTTCACCTCTTCAATAATTGGCAACAGTCCAGCAACCGTGGTCAAGAGAGTCAGAGGAAAGCCTTTCCATACCTCGGTAGTACCAATGTGGCCATACTTCTTCCATATCCTGGTGTATAAAGGCGCGAGACATTTGGGAATAACGAACCCACCAACCACTTCATTGTCCGGGAAAGTATTGATTAAAGGGGCGTCAAAAGGGAGTCAAGCTGTGGGATATTCACGGGTATGAACACCGTCTCCCACTTCCACGAACCCTACAGAATCTTCACCAACTAGGTCAAGGATATCTTAAACCTCAACTACGGTCACAGACTTTCCGCTCCTCCTTCTGGCATCAACGACGACACGGACATCCGCCTGCAACAAAAAGGAGAAGTATTTAATGTCAAGGGAGCGCAGTATAATCTCAAGAGTTACGAGGTTACTTACGGATGATCCAGCCTCAACACGAAATGACCTGTACCACACAAGAGCTCTGATAGTTCTATTGGGCCGAGAAGAAGCGTTCTTCTGATTACCCTGCATAAAGTTTTTCTTTAATGATCAAATCATCATCTTGATCAGGAAAAGATAAGAGGGGTGAAAACTTACGGAGATACACGCTGCTATTTTGTACTTTGACTGAGTATCATCTTGAGAAGAAATACCATTGCTTGACATAGTGGCAACAAGGTATGATTACGAATTCTCTGCACGATGAAACTAACTCAGGAATGAAAGAAATATTTGCGTAGACGATAGCTTTGAAGTCTTGAAGATATACGTTAGACACGGTGGAGGTTTATCTTCTGTGGATAGTCAATTTTGTTGCGGGTTTTACTAAAATCCTAACATTTCAACAAGGGCAACACTGAAGACATGGAGGAAAAACAACTGAGATTGGCACGCACGGTCAAGTTACATAGACTCATGTGTAACACGTGTTCTCCCAGCCTATGCAACACGTATCTTTCAGTTCCTTCTACAAACGGAAATCACTAAGGAAAATCGAAAGTCATGATGAATTCAAGGCACGAACATTGGTTCATTTAATCAGAAGAATCAACATTAATAGAAGCGTTTTCTCATTCAAAGGAACATTCTAAATCATAAGAAAATTTGTTCAAATCATCGAAGAAATGTCTACTACGAAGCCTAAAGAACATTCAAATGTTTCAAAGAAGGAAAGAAGACAAAACTACTCGTCAGACTCATTGTCAGAATTGTTATCACTATCCTTCTTATCATCCGAGTTGTCATCACTATCTTCTTCATTATCAGAATCAGTGTCGACGGGTCTCGAATAAGCTTCTGGATCATCATCTGAATCCGAATCTTCCTCCTATTCAGCTCCAAATCGCTTCATGGACCTATGGTACTCTCTTTTATTTTGATCAGTCCAGGTCCCGGGTACCTCCCATATGTCTTCTTCAGAATCATCGGCATCAGAGTCAGCAGGCAGCCTTTCCATCCTCAGCCCTTTGCATTCAACACCGTATTCGATCCTTCTCACGCTGACGAGCATCTTTTGCGTCATCCTCAGCTTTTCTTTTCCTGAGTTCATCGAAAGAGACCCTCCGCTCATTCAAGGGTACACCAGACTTCGGCCCTCACCATGAGAGGATTTGGATTTCGATACGGAAACTTTGGAGTCTTCATCAGAAGAGCTAGAGGAAGAAGAATAATTGCTGTTGTCGGACATTTTCTGGAATCAGAAGCGCAAAAGATTATCAACCGGCAAACAAATCCATCGGAAAAAATGGTAACTCTTACCTTTTATGCTTTCACTAACATTAGTGAGAGTAATGCTAGAGTTAATGCTCCGAAAACGTCTGCTTCTTCGAAACCTACAAAAGACGTTCAAAAACTCAAATTTTTCGTAAAATCATGAACTTTTCTACTGTGTGAGCATTCACCATAGAATCATGGAAATTAAAACATTATTTCATCACAAATAATTTTTATCTCTAAGCAACGTCACACGAAACTCAATTTTTGATTTTAGAGAAATAATTTATATTTGCATATATGTATATAAACAAAACGTTTATTTACTCACGTAAATAAATAAATATTTTCAACATGAGCCAGCCTCATAAAAATAAATTGTGGAACACTCCACGGTTCAAAAAAAAAAATCCATGAATCTACCATGGTTTTGCAAAACCCTTTTCTTTCGTGTCGTCATACGTCCTCAAAGCGAAGGTTTATTTCAATTTTGTGAAGACTCACGCATTATATGATAAAGTTTTACATGAAAGCTCATACACAAAATTTTATCACTGGACAAAAGTTCATATATACATAAAGAAGAGAACTAGTTTCTCCGCATCATCGTTATTCTTTAAAACGAAGATTTACTTCGGTTTTGTGAAAATTTCACTTTTTCGTGATAAAACTTTGGCTCACATGAAATCTCATCAACATAGTTTAATCAATGAACCTACATATTCATATATGAAGGGAAATCACTCCTAAATCAGGAATTATTACTAGTTTTCAAAAACTAACGATCAAACGAACAAACGTTTTCAAAATGAAGGTTTTCGACGAAACCCACACTCATATATACACAGGTATATAATTTTATCCCGAGCAATATGTGAACAACCCATAGAACTCATGAACATCAGCAAACATAAAAAAAGGGGTTCGATGCATACCTGTCGGCGCCGGCCGGAAATTGGCCGACGGTGGCTACGGCGACGACGGACGATGGTGCTCCGACAAACTTTTCTTATCCTCTTGATGATGGCGTGAAGGTGATGAGGTGATGAAGCTCTGGTCATGTGGGAAATTTTTTTAAAAAAGGAGCAATTCCTTTTATATCAAACTTTATTTCCAAAACCTAATTTTCTAAGGATTTTCTTATTGGGCCCGGCCCGCGAATCCTAAACGACCAAGGTCATGTCATCCAAATCAGCGGCTCAAAACCAACTTATGCTCATCAAACGACATTCTATCATTCAACTGAAACCATCTTTCAAGTCATGGCACGCTCGTACGATCGAAATCCGGTAACATTCTAACTTATGACTGAGTTCAATTACTTGTATTGTTATGACCGGAAAATCACCATTCAATGCTGACTGAGGAACACGGCCTTCCTCACTAAGCAGGGGACTTAATGTAAATACTGGATTTTCGACAAAGGCTAAAATCGTAAACTCATAATTATACGAACATCTGATCTAGCAATCAGACGTGAATATTGAGACACTGATCTCTCATTGAATTCTTTGATTGAAAATACTTTATCTTAGAGTGAATATAGATATGTAGTCTCACAGATGGAAAACGGCGTATCTCATGAATAATTGAACACTTCAGTAATTATTTCTATCGCGGGATGGACAACTCCCAGACAGCTTGCTCTGCTAGTATAGAGCAATGACATCTTCAGGATACAAACAACGATTTTACCCTGACTATGTAAAATATATGAAGCTCCAGCAAGCTTATATCATAATAATTAATGCTCCTAGACAGACCGCTCTGCTAGTATAAAGTCATAAATTAATTATTCCTAAATTCTTGGATTCATCATAGAATATATCGAAAATATTCAAATATTTTCGCAGATATTTCATTACGCAAACCATGGTTCTTCCCAGCAGAAATCCATGGATTTGTAATAAATATTCGACGCACGGGCATCAGAGCTACCTCTGAGCAAACCCTGTCTCAAACTTAAATTCTTGGATTCATCCGCAGAATTTCTGAAAATATTCAAATATTTTCGCAGATATTTCATTACGTAAACCATGGTTCTTCCCAGCAGAAATCCATGGATTAGTAATAAATATTCAACGCACGAGCATCAGAGCTACCTTCTGAGTAAGACATTTTTCAAATAGTGCAAATGTATTCAACAATGATACATTAACAACCACCGCACGAACGAGTATTTCAAAATACGATGGAACGATGAACCTATGCAAAATAGGATGAAAAATAACAAATAACTAAAAATTGACCAAGGTGCTAGGAGCATGGATCCACTGACCGGACGACCGTGTCGTGGTCAATCCCACACCGGTTTCATATTTTTGTTGTTTTCCTTGAGTTCATGAAAAACCTTTCACTTGAACAAATATCATTTGTTTTGAGGAAACTCCTCAATTTTATGGTGCTTCCTTCGCGCGGAGGAAATAAGGTAAATTAGGGAAAAACATGATGGGGGCGTGACCATTGGCCAACCGGCCATGCCTTGGTCCTAGCCGGCCCCACACCTCATGGTTCCTCATTATTCTATTATTATTTCCCTAATTTCATGAAAGCTCCTTAATCTCGTGATATTTCCTTGGTCCCATGAAAAATAATAAAATTAGGGAAACCCGTGTGTATGGGCCATGGCCGGTCGACCAAACCCTAGGTGGCTCACACGTCCCACTTTTTTATTAGCATATTTTTCATGTTTTCATAATCCCATGAAATTCCTTGATTTCATGATATTTCCTTCAAATTATGAAAATTCCTTCAAATCATGAAATAATACATAAAATTAGGGAAAAAGCACGGGACCGGGCTCTGGCCGGCCAACCATGCTCCAAGCCGGTCCCACACGCCCACACATGCCTTATTTTATTTATTATTATTTTTTATGTTTCCTTCATCTCATGGAAACTCCTTGATTTCAACAAAAACTCTTTAATTTTGGCAAAACTCCTTCGTTTTATCATATTTTCCTAAAATCATGAAAAATATTACAAAAATCATGAAAACGTGTGGGATAGCTCCCTTGTCCATGACTGGTCCCATACTTCATAATTCTTTCACTTTTTCATTATTTTCCTTCATCCGATGAATTTTTGACGGTTTTATAAAAAAAAAAACCCTAATTTTGTCATATTTTCTCAAATGGTCGCTCAAACGTGCACCAGAAAATATCAAAATTCTCAGGACTGAGACACGGATGTCTCAATGACAAAAGCACGTTACCTTGACTGGCCAGGGTTGGATTTTTGGCTCTCAATGAGCCAGTCCCACGTGTTTTCACAATTTGACCTAATTTGCACAATTGCACGTATTAGGTCCAAAACTCTCCAGATAATTTCAGAATTTGACGGAGCGATCATCATTTGATCCCGTGACCACCCAGGGATGGTTTCATGACCCCTTGGTCGGTCCCTCACCTTTTCATAATAAATTAGGTTTTATCACCTAATACCGAATGCAGCAGTAATTCAATAAATGATTAAACCAACATTTAATCATTCTTTCATCACTGATATTCTTATTATGATGGAAGATGTAAAACTACGTCTCAATCCAACAATTGTTGGTTCTCACTCATGGTATTCTGCTCAACAAAAATCTAATTGCTGTACGCTGTTGTTGGAAATGAGAAGCTATATACAATTCGAGTTCTGTATATGGACAATGAAAATAAAGCTGGTGCTCAGTATGCTTTACATTCTAAATGTGTTAATGTTAGTGGTCCTATTGAAGTGGAAATTCAAGTTGGTTTTAACTGGGTTCTGGAGCGTGACACATGTTAGCTGGGTTGGTACGGGTTTGATCTCAGTGGGAAGCTGGGTTGTAAAATGGAATTGTATGAGTCACCCATTCTGGAAAGCTGAGGTCCACGATCTAATTACAGCAACTCTTAAGAAGAGAAATTTGTTCTCGAAAAGGTTACAAAGTCTGGGGAAAGACAATAATTACATCTTAATTCTTATGGGTTTACTTAAACACCCTAGCTCCAGTTTTTGTTGTAGTCGCGAATTGTATTTTGGCTCGGAGGAATCCCTTGTAAGAGTAGTGGGTATCAAGAAGGTGCTTGTACAGGTTCATGGTGGTGAAATTCTTTGTGCGGGAATCAGTATGCATCGGTTCTTCCTAACTCTATTTTTTAGCACTAGAGCATTACCACCAGGGGTTCCAGACATCTTTGCTACATTTCGGGAGTCTCCTAGTTCATTTGTGTTTGATAGGGGGAAATTTGTTTTACTTCATGTGGGGAAATGGTGGTACCAATCAAAGAAATCTGATGATTGGACAGATTTTAGGATTCATATTGCGGCTGTATTGAAATGGGTGGATCTGGTTTCTGCAGTTTCTCACATGGAAGAAGACATAGAGCATGAAACTCATGCCTTAGCTATTCGTGGAGTTGAACCTCTTATGCAGATTTATAAAGTTTTTATTTCTGGGGAAAACGGGAACAATTCAAATTTACCCAAGTGTACCACTGACTACCAAAACGTGCAATATGGAGATTGTGGGCCTGTTTACCATGGAAAGACGAGCAAGAGGGACTTTTGTTTCCTAGCGGGATTTATGGGGAGAACCACTACCTTGTGTGATCATTTTTCTTCCCATGGAAGTAGTCTGTGGATTGCTTGGCTTATATTGGATATGTCCAAGGTATTCATGGGGAAATTAATTAACATTACGGCCAGTTGCCTCCTACTGTATTCTAGATATGACTTTTCAATGCTCACGCCAATCTTCTTAACCCACATCCTTGAGGACAAGAATGTTTTAAAGGGGTCGGTAATGTCATGTACCCATTGTGGAGGGGAGTGCCCATATCCTATTGTATCTTGTAGTTAGCTTAATTAGTAAGGTGTAATGTGTGGTTGGGATGTAACCGTGTGGTGGAATGGTGGTCGTCTGATTAGTTGGGAAACCTAGCTTTATAACTCCAGAGTCTGTAATGAAAACTTTATCAAATTATTAATCCAAAACAAAACTTTGTTCTTAGGCTGTGTTCATTTGAACCAGAGAGGCTCGATTCTTCGGAATTGGGAGAGGTTTATCCTCAATCTATCCATTCAATCTTGTCATTGTACTCCGGTACATGACAGTTCAGTGCAAACTACAAGGAGGAATCTCTGGAATCAACTTAATATGGGTGCGCAGCAGGTTCCATGGTTTGTTATTGGTGACTATAATTGTGTTTTAAGGAATGATGAGAAGAAGGGAGGTGCCACTCCAAGAACAGCTATTGTGAATGAATTTAGTGATTGGTTGGATGATAATAGTCGTTTTGAGGCTGAATCTTTGGGAAGTAAATTTACTTGGTCGAATAGGCAGACGGGGGTTAGAAGGATCATTAGTAGACTGGATCGTGCGGTGATTAATGATTTTTGGTTGAATCGTTTTGAGAATTGGCGGTGTAAAGCTCTTCCTAGGGAAGTTTCCGATCTTTCTCCTTTAATCGTTTTCAAGACCTCGTAGAGCTCCTTTTCGGGTTCAAAAAGTGTGGTTTGGGCATCCAGATTCCATGCGTATGGTCCAGGAAAGTTGGAGTGTTCCTATTGTGGGTTTCGCTGGCTTTTATTTATCCTCAGAAGCTAAAACGTCTTAAAATTGCTATAAAGTTGTGGAACCAGGATGTTTTTGGTAATGTAAATGTTAGGTTGAAACATGCTCAACTTAGACTTGAACGTGCAATGCGATTAACTGACGAGGATCCTTCGAATGTGGATAAACTGAACGTAATGAGAAGTGTGGCATTTGAGGTTAATGAGATTCGTATGCAGCAAGCTATTATGTTGAAGCAAAATCCAGGAATAAATGGTTGGTGGAATGGGATAGTAATACAAGTTTCTTTCATAATTTCATTCGTATTTGGAGAAGTAGTAGCACCATTTCGGAGTTGGTGGATGGGGATTGTTGGGAGATCATCAAAGATGACTTGGTGATCAGATTCGTGACCTTGTTGTTAATTATTATGAGATGAAGTTTAATGGGGATGATTCAGTTCCAGTTGAATCTCTTTTTAACGTGGAGCATGAAAATATTTCTATGGAGGAGAGTTCTAGAATGGATCAATTACCTACTGTTGAGGAAATCCATGCATCGGTTTTTAATTTGGAACCTGACAGTGCGCCTGGTCCTGATGGGTTTGCTGGTTTCTTCTATAGGTATTGTTTGGAGATCATCAGAGATGACTTGGTGAGTGCTATCTTGTTTTGTTGGACCAATAAATTTATTCCTCATGGAGTAAACTCTAGTCTCCTTATGCTTTTGCCTAAAGAAATAGGTGTGAATACTCTTAAAAATTTAGGCCAACTGGTCTTAGTAATTTCTTTTTTAAGATTATTGCTACTCGTTTGGGCAGTGTTTAGGATAAGTTAATTTCTGAGGAGCAGGTGGCGTTTATGAAGGGTAGGAATATCCATGAAAATATTAGCCTTGCTTCGGAGATGGTGAATGAGATTCAGATTAGGCGTAAGGACGGTAATGTGGGGTTAAAACTTGACATCACTCAAGCTTTTAATACTGTCAACTGGACTTTTATCTTGGAGTTTTTTTAGAAGATATGGTTTCTCGGAGAATTGGTGTACCTGGATTTTACAGATTTGGAAGTATGATAAAATTTCAGTTCTTGTTTATGGTAGCCCGGAAGGTTTTTTCAGTATTGATAGAGGTCTTCGGCAAGGGGATCCTTTATCTCCTCTGATTTTTGTGTTGATTGAGGATGTCTTAAAAAGATATATCACGAAACTTTTTCGTGAGGGTAACATGACTACTATGGTTTCTAGAAAAGGTATTGCACCTACTCATTTATTTTTTACTGATGACATTATGATTTTTTACAAGGGTAACATGAAAAGTTTGAGAAATTTGGTGGATTTGCTTGGTTTGTATCAACATGCTTCGGGCCAAGTGGTTAGTCGGGATAAGAGTAAGATCTATTATGGAGGTGGTTCTTTGAGTAGGAGAACAACTATTGCTGATTTTTTGGGGATGCATATTGCCTCCTTCCCTGATCGGTATTTAAGTGTCAAAATTATGCCATATGTGGTTTGATATAATCATGTTGCGAACGTGGTTGAGAAGATTAAGGAGTATCTTGCTGGTTGGAAGGGAATGATGCTTTCTTTTCAAGATAGAGTGGTGCTGGTCAAAATCAGTTATAGCTAGTTATTCAATTCATAATATGGATGTTTACAAGTGGCCAAGGAAGTTTATGCATCAATGTGAGGTTGTCATTCGTAATTTTTTATGGTCTAGTGATTCGAAAGTTAGTAGGGCCTTTGTGGTTGCTTATGATAAGGTTTGTTCTCCTTATATTTAAGGTGGTTTGGGTATTACTCAAATGGGGGTGGCGAACAAAGCAATGCTTATGAAGCTGTGTTGGAAGATTTGTACTTTAAAAAAGGTATGGGCTAAAAAAATTCATGCAAAATTCTTCTCCCGGTATGGACGTATGGTTGGCTACATTAAATCCTCTATTCTTCCTGGTTTTCGTTGGGTTTATAATGAGGTTCAGTCCAATACTAGAGTGTTGATAGGTGATGGCAGGTCAACCTATTTATATTTTGATGCTTTGTGGGGTGATACTAGTGTTGCTGATGTGATTGGAGTAGAAAATCTTGATAGGACTGTAATGGTTAGTGATATGTTGTTGGACGGGGAATGGCATTTCACGGATACTGAAGTTCACAACTTGATTGCTGCTTGTGTTAATATGGAGACTTTGCCAAGACAGTTAGGTGGTGCATATTACAAAGTTTGAAAACTTGAGTTCAAGGGTTATTTCACGGTTAGCTCAGCCAAGGAGCTGGTTCGCATGAAGTATCCTAAGTTAGAGGGCAAAAATCTTCTTTGGATACCGACTATTCATCCTTCTCTTGCTGCAAGGAATTGGAAGCTTCTTAGGGGGGCTTGTGCGACTTTAGACAAGGTGGTTAACAAGTGTTGCTTGTGTAACCGAGAGGAGGAAACTTTGAATCATATTTTATGGTTATATGACTTTTCTTCGAAGGCATGGCTTTGGATTTCTGAGATTTTCGGTCTCAATCCTCACCAAAACCTCACAACATCTTATAAACAAGCTAAGGGTAGGATTCGAATGTTTAAGGATGTTTGGTTTCTATATATTCTTGTAATTTGTTCGGATTTATGGTTGACTCGTAATAGCTTTGTTTACGGAGATCAAAGGGTTAGTTGGCATTTTTTTCACAAGAAGGTGTTTAATCAGATTCATGAGTATTCGAGAAGGTTGAAGGATGAGTTTAATAATCAAGATGAGCTAAGGGTTCTCTCTTTTTTTAGAGTTCATCATAGGAGGGTCAAGGTGATCTAGCCAAAGGAGTGCTTTTGGATTCCTCCTAATAATAATGAATTGATGCTTTGTTGTGATGGTGCGGCTAGGGGAAATCCGGGAAGGGCTGGTGCTGAAGTGGTTTTTCGTGTTGCAGGTGCTAATGTTTTGGGATCTATGAGTGTTGGTTTTGGTATCAAAACTAATTACATTGCTGACCTTTTTTGTGTTATTGTGGGGTTGTAATGGGCTTTGAATTTTGAAGTTAGAGACATTTTTATTCGTACAGCCTCTATGGATGCTGTTTTGGCATTCTCGGGTGATATTGATGTTGTTCCTTGGTTTATAAGACATAGATGGGTTGCAGTAAGAAATAGATATAACACAATTCGTTTTATGCATACTTATAGAGAAGCGAATTTTGTTGCAGACACGATGGCCAAGAGAGGATGTTGGTTGAATGTTGGTGAAGGTTTGAGTTATGATGGAAAACCTGAATTTATTGCTTCAATTGAATTACATTATGTATCTTATTTTAGATTTGATTAGTTTGTAAGTTTTTGGGGAACTTTGCCTCTTTTCTTACTTCCTATTTGTAACTTTGGCTATTTATTAATACAATTTGGATTTACCAAAAAAAAAAAATCGCTCTAATAGCGAATTCTTTTTTTATAATCAACGAAATAACTTGTAAATCACGATTAACTATGTAAAACTAATCAAAAGAAAGTATACCAAAACTGAGCAAAGAAGAAAAAAGATGAAAGGTCTTTTTTAAGGTTTTGAGAGGAAGGAGAGCGATGAGAGATAAAAAAATATATTTTTTAAGCAAATAACATACATAGCTACTTATTTTATAGACTGTCTCAGATTGTTGAATCAATCAAAGGGAAAAAAAAATTCTAAAACAAAATTATATATTTAGTTGTTCCATGAGTTCTTTTTATCCGTTGAATCAGTCAAAGGAAAAAAATAAAACTCATGGAACAACTAAATGTAGAATTTTTTTGGAAAGAGATAACTCAAAACTCAAAACTCAAATACGACAATATGATTTATGGCCTCTTGTACACTGTAATTAAAATCTAATGAAATCCAAAATCAATTATGGGGATTTTCTTTTCTTCCTTTTTACATGTTCCTTTATATACCCCAGAAAACACTAACGGTACCGCTTTGTCTATGTGCCCTCTCAACTAATTTTCCCGCCCCATCAAAACAATTATTTTGTTATACCACTGATAATTCACCGATATCTTACTTTTTGGAAGAAAAAAAAACAAACTAAACTTTCTATTCATTATCTTTTTAACTGCGTGCTAGAGTTCTTGTTTATCAAACTCTCCTCAAATTCACACCTTTCTTATGGAAACATGCAAGGTTATATTTTTATGCTGATGGCAAACAAAATGAGCTATTAGGAGTTTGATGGACTATGAAATCATATTTACAAAGGAAAGAGAAACAAAGCCGTGTCTTGGGAGTCAAATCGCTCATTTCTCTTTCACCATTAATGTCTGTCTGATTTCTTTGCTACGCACACATCAACAACGACCATTTGATACTTTCCTGCATCAGCAACTTGAATAACAAATTCATTATTGGTATGATGTTAGGGGCATAAATATATTTCAACAATCAAGAGAATAAATTATTAAGAACATGACAGAAATACAAAGTATTACATAGCAATGGCAATTATAGAAGAAGAATAAATCAAATTGAATACGTAAAAGATAGCAATGGAGTGTGGCAATTATCTAGAGAAGAAATTTCACAATTATTATTCAATCACTTCCAAGAAATTGATACCACCTCTGATCCTGAAAAAAGTGAAGAATTGATGAATCTAATTAAACCCTGTATATATGAAGAAAAAAACAATAAGTTATTAAGCATACCGACTGCAGAAGAGGTGAAGCAAATAGTCTTTCAGATAAAAGCTTGGTCAGCACCAGGACCTGGCTTCCAAACAGGTTTCTATCAAAAAATTTGGGATATAGTTGGTCATGAAGTTGTTCAAATGGTTCGAGAAATATCCAGAAGTGGTAAAATGCTCAAGCAAATAAATCATACTTTCCATACTTTAATACCTAAGCATATGTGTGTGGAAACTCCTTCACAATTCAGTCCAATAAGTTTGTGTAACATCTCCTATAAGATCATCTACAAGTTAATGACAGACAGAATGAAGCCTATCTTATCAAGTATCATCTCTCAATGGAAAGCTGCTTATGTTCTAGGAAGCAATATCTTGGATAATACAATTATTTCTCATGAAGTTATTTATCACATGAAGAATACAAAAGCTTTTATTTGAAGTGTAGCTGTTAAATTGGATATGTCAAAGGCTTTTGACTGAATGGAGTGGTTTTTTGTGTTAAAAATCTTGAAGCAGTTTAGGTTCAGCAATAATTGGTGTAATTTGGTGCAGCAGTGTATAACTACTCTACAGTTTCTATCCTCCTCAATTAATATTATTTATCCAACTAGAGGATTAAGGCAAGGTGATTCTCCATCACCATATTTGTTTATGTTGTGTATTGAGGGGTTTAGTAGGTTGACTACAATAATTTTTCAAGAAAAAAAGTCATTCCCGTGTATCCAGCTAAGGGAGGGCCAGCAATTTCCCATTTATTTTTTACAGATGACTGCATTTTGTTTATCTCAGCTAAAATTTCTTCTCTAAATCATCTTCTTCATATTATTAAAGAATTCAGCAAAGCATCTGGCCAGATGGTCAACTTTAATAAATCAAGCATTCACTTCAGTAAGAACCTAAGTCAGCCGCAAGAGAAGATATATCAAGCTTTATGAAGATGAATGTTATTCTTTTTGAAGAAAAAGATTTGGGTATTGACTTGCTACTTACTAGAAATAAGAATGCTTATTTCACTCCATCTATACATAAAATGAAATAAGTTACCTCTTTGGCAAAGTAAGATGATTAATCATGCAGGCAGAAGCACTCAAATTCGAACACATAAAATATGTTGTCCTTTTGAGGAGGGAGGTCTTGGTTTATCTCGTATGGCTACCTTAAATAACGCTATGCTCATGAAATTATGGTGGAAAATTTGAACGTCAAATAAGAAGTGGGCTGGTTATCTAAAGGACAAGTTTTTTGGTAGAAATGGTTGCATCAAGACTGTTGGTGTGAAGTCTTCCATTATTACGGGTATTCAAAAAGTGTATAAGACTGTGGAGTCTAATACCAAAGTTCTCTTAGGTGATGGCAGGTCAACCTCTCTTTATTATGATGTTTGGAATGAAGAAAAGTCTTTTGCATATGTTTTGAATGACTACACGCTGGATAGATTGATGCTGGTAAGTGATTGTTTAATTGACGATCGATGGGTTTTTCCTGACTTTCATTTGGAGAGATTATTTGCTGCTGGTCTGGAGATGCACAGGTTGCCAACTATTTTTTGGCGGGAATGACACGAGAATTTGGATGCCAAATTTCTCTGGGGAGTTTACTGTAAGTTCTGCAAAAGAACTTATTCGTCATAGGCATAGTAATTTTGAAGTTGCGTCTTTGATGTGGAGAAAAGAAGTGCACCCAACTTTGGCTGCTCAAAATTGGAAGTTCATTCGTGAGGCGTGCGCCACTTATGATTTTATTCAAGAAATATTCAAAATCCAGTTGGCAAACAAGTGTGTGCTGTGTGGAATTGAAGAAAAATTGTTGGATCATATTCTTTTTCATTGCTCATTTGTAGCTCGTGCATGGTTGTGGATTTCAAATATTTCTGGTTTAACAACTAACTATCATCTTGTTGTGTCCTTCAAAGCAGCCAAGAGTAGAAGTAAGATGGTTCGTGATCTGTGGTTGGTGGCAAATTTGGTTGTCAGGTCGGAGCTGTGGGCTATGCGCAATAATTGTATTTTTGATCGCAAGAAAGCAAACTGGAATATGTTTTACAAGCGTGTTCTGAAACTCATTCAGGACTACTCAGCCCAGCTTATGAGTTATATGAAGAATTGTGCTGAAGACATTTTAATTCTTGATTATTTTCGAGTGGTCCATACGAGAGTCAAGCATCAGTAACCTGTTGAAGTTTTTTGGCATCCTCCAGACGACAATGAACTTCAGATCTGCTGTGATGGGGCGGCAAGAGGCAATCCAGGCATCGCCGGAGCTGGTGTGGTGGCTAGAGATGCATACTGTTCAGTGCATGGATCTATGTGTATTGGACTTAGAGTTACTACGAATTACTTGTCAGAGTTATATGGTATTCTAATTGGTTTGGAGTGGGCTATGCAATGGGGGTTTTGAACATATTTGTGTGCGCTCAGATTCTTTTGGAGTGGTAGAAGCTTTCAAAAATAATTTTATCCCTTGGTTTGCAAAGAATAAATGGATGGTGATTTGTAGACATTATACGGCTATACCGTTCATTCACACCTTTAGGGAGGCGAATTTTTCAGCGGATACAATGGCTAAGCGTGGATGTTTTTTAGCTAATGAAGTGGGAATGCATTTTAATGGAAGACCACATTTTCTAATTTCAGTTGAACACCCAAATGTTTCTTATTATCGTTTTAAATAGTTTACAAGTTTTTGGGGTTGCTGTGACCTCTTTTCTTGTAAATTATTTTTTGTAAATTTTGTTATCTATTAATACAATTTTTTGACTTATCAAAAAAAAAAAAAAAAACTGAAGCACTCAAATTCAGTCCCCTATTGGCACAATGGCATGATTTCAAATGGGTTGTTTTTATATGCCACAACAATCAGTTAACTCAATAGAAGCTCTGCAAAGAAGATATTGGTAGAACAAACAATATAATAGAGGTTTATACTTTATTGCTTGGAGGTCATTTTTTCTGCCAAAAAAGTGAGGAGGAATGGGGTTAAAGAATGTTAGAGTTCTTAATGAAGATCTATTGATGAAGTTAGCTCGGAGAATGATCAAAGAAAAGGATGTTGAACGGGTAAAAGTCTTATGAGAGCTAAAAAATTTAATAATTTGGATCAATTAAGGGATAGTTCAAGCTCTAAAGGTACATGGATTTGGTAAAGTATTCACAAAGGACTTCAATGGGTTAAGAAATTTCATATGTGGAAGGTGGGTAGTGGAGAAAATATAAGGGCTTCAGAAGACAAGTGGTTTGTTGCTTCTTATCATGGAAATATGAGTTACAATAACAATGTTGGTCTTAGTGGTGAACAAGAAATGGTCTCTAATTTTGTTGATAAAGACACTAATAATTGGCAAGTTCAGAAGGTGCAACAATATTTCATCCAGAATGAAGTCCAAAATATTTTACATATAAGACCTTATGATGTAATGGAAGATGAAGTGGTGTGGACGTTAACAAGATCTGGTCAGTTCACTATTAACTTTACCTATAAGGATATTATCCTATCTCATAGTCAAATAAGTATTCAACAACAACATGAGAGCACATTTTGGTTGAAGCTATGGCATCTCCAGATACCCTATAAGTGTCAATTTTTCGTATGGAATGTTTCTCATGATATTCTTCCAATTATGGAAAAAATTGAAAGGCATGTTCAAATTCAGTTTGTTGTTTGCAAGAGATGTAATGATGCAGTCGAAACAATCACTAATATGCTTATACATTTCCCTCATGCCATGGAAGTCAGGAATTCAATTGATAGAAGGATTTTTAACATTCTGATAGATGTTCATAATGTTCAACAATGGATGAAAATAGCTTAGTTGGATGATATAGCATAAATCTTCTACAAAAACTATCATAAACTTAATTTGGTTGCAATAATTATGTGGTTTATTTGGAAGTCTAGCTGTGAGATGATTTTTGAAGATTTCATAAAGCCATCTAGGTATATTTATTATAAAGTCATGCACTTATGTGATAGTTCTAACATTCATCTTAGCTTCAGAAATTCTATTGATCCTAACTTTAGACAAATTAACATCCATAATATGAACAAAGATAGACATTGGACTAGGCCACCCCAAAATTGGATAAAAATAAATGTTGATGCTTCTTTTGTTATATATAATGATATTGCAGGTTTGGCTCTAATAATTAGAGAATTTTCAGGCACACTGGCGGGGAAAGAATCTTAGCTGTCAGAACTAAGGATGTGGAGCAGGCCAAAGCCATGGTCTTACTTGAAGTTGTTAAATGGGAATTACACCTTCACCTGCAACAAGTTATCATAGAAAGTGGGTTGTAGTTGAAGCTATCAAATATAATGAAAATGATGTAATGTGGGAAAATCAAGGTATCATTTGGGAAATAAAAGATAGTATTACAAATTTAGGTTGTGTTGATATCTGTTTTAGAAATAAGAATAAGAAGAGAGAGTAGAAATTTGTTTAAACTTGCCAATGTATATTAAATGTGAATATCAATATTTTGTGGAGCACGTGTCACTTTTTTAGTGGTCGCGCGTAAGATAACCGTATAGCCCCCGCTATACACATGAGTCTAAGGAGCAGCATATCCCTTCTGAAATCTACTTTATCCCATCTCGAGGAAGCATACCTCGATGGCTAAGATGCTAAATTAAAACCTAGTCTAGAAAGAGGAAGCTGGCGAAGGGACGGAGGTAGCTGACATATCCAATCAACATTTAATGCGCTAATCTCTTATCTACACGCTTGACAAAGGCATGTGGAAAGAGATGAGATGGCAGAGTCTAACTGGCGAAGGCTTGCGGTGAATGAAGGTACAATCTGTACTGAGGATGGGTAGTTCCCGAAGGAACGTGGGTCAGCTGAGGTGGCATATTTCGACTGGAGAAAGCACTCGGTGAACAAAGGTACCATTTGTACGGAAGAAGATATATCACTGAACGATGGACCCAAAGATAACAAAGATATATATCTGGATCAGAAGGGGCTATAAATACCAACAAACAAAGGCATTCAATATCCAGGAGAAAAAGATCTAGCCTTAAGCTTATACCTCTTTAATGTTTAGAACTTAAGTATTTACTTCAACATGAGTTCTCTCTATTACTTTGGGAAGCATTTAAGATCTTTGTAACCACTTCCACTTAATACAAACAATCACTCATTACCCCGTGGACGTAGACAAAAATAGAACCCCATAATCTCTTGTGTCTCATGATAACTTAGTATCATTTACCTTATATTTGTGTTCTTCGTTATTATTGTGATCTTGCGTATCTTTTATCACTTAGCATTATCGGTTCAACTGAGATATCAATACTACTTAGTATCAGATTCTCTGACCTGTATGCATTACGTAGACTATGGGAAAAATAGTAGTCACAGTTTGGCGCTAGAAGGATTTGCTCACCAGCTTGAGTTTTTACGTTCCTTTATTTTTTCTATTTGCTTGCACACCTTCTTTGGCGAAGGGATCTGAGAATAACAAGGGTAGATATCACTTTATAGTGATTTGTTCATCTGTTATTTATGAAAGTTCTTTGAGTTCATAGCCTCTAAAGACTTACAAACTTACAGATCTACAAAGTCTGTCTCAAAAACGTGTTCAAAAAACGTTAAAACTTTTGTTTTGTTCTAAACAACCTTTTCTGACAAAGTATCCTATGGATTTGGGTACCTCTGAGCACTAGGGAATCTCAATGAGAATTTAAGGAGAATATATCTTCCAAAGCATTTAATAGCATGTTATCTTGAGGGATCTGACATCTCTTTTTAATTGTTTTCAACATTTAAGGTTGTTTTTTCCAAGGGTGTCATAAGAAATCTTTTCAAAACATCATTTTAGTACTTTTTCTGAAAAAGCTGCTTAGCCGTCTTCTGTATCAGAGAATTAACTACTACTTTTAATGAAAGCACACAAGTAGCAAACTTTGCCAATTTTTTGGTGACCTCAGGATAACATAAATCGAAGGTATGCAGAAACCAAATGATATACCAACAAGTTCACGACCAGCTGTTACAAGAGGAAGATCTCAAAACCCGTCTCGAACGAATCAAAGTAATGAAGCAGAGGACGAACAAAGCGAGACAAAAAGACGAACGGATACTAACAAATGACCTACTCCTACTGAAGGTATGGGGCAAACATCGGGAGCAAAAAAACTTTACGTCATGCCTTTACCGGAACGTCCCCATGTTACGAAGCCATCTGCGGCTAACGAAGGGTTACCCAGAACCTTATTTCCTACGGGATGAGGGTTGGGAAACCTAAATCCAATCCAGCTAGATCCCGATGCTTCGGTCATAGAAGAATGAGTGGATGACTCTGAGGATCCGGCCGACAACACTCCTCAGGGTGGTGAAATCCACAATAAAGAACAAATGGAAGCGCATGTAGCAGCTATGCTACTACGTAACAAGGAGCATGGGGATGCAATACACGTGATGTCTCAGGAAAAGCATAACCTAAAAGATATGCTGGATGTAAATATATTCCCAAACTCACCCTCCTTTGAAGAGGAGTGAGCAGGGAGCCATCTCAGGAAGACGAAGGGGGGATCTTAACCCACCGGGGGAGCCAGGAAAACACGACACGATCCAAATGAGGTGGATCCAACTTACAAGCCCTCTCAGTCTAATTATGATGAGGCATTTTCTAGAGTTTTTTTTTCTAGGTCAAAATGGTTTATTAATCAAAAACACGTAATTACAAGAATTACAAGCAGAAGGCACAAATCCCCCCTATACCCCCATAAACCAAAGAGGTAAAAATAAATAACAAAACTAAAGACAAAAATATCTAGAAATTAATAGAGAAAAAAGAAAAAGAAGACTAAATGCCTATTTTTCTTCACTTTCAATAGCGCAAATGTACTCTAGCAAACACTCCTCTCATATAATGAGATTAAATGTTTCCACATCCTTTATATTTCTTCTTAGGAGTTTTCATTCTTTTTGATTGATCTTTTGTTTCCTTAACATACTCCTTTCGAAAAGATAAATCCTTCAGATACTTTTGTTGAGTATCAAATTTTGTAATTGTATAAAAAATCTCATGTTCTTCTTTTGTTAACTTTGTAGAAAATCATCACTCACCTTGGGTTGTGCTTCCAAGCCCAATTTTTGGTCCGAGCATTCAGAGTTCGTGAAGCTTTCAGATTCTTTTTCACAAAAAGAGTCCAAGTTTATTTGGTCCTTGGACCCATGTAACGCCTCATCTTGTAACACACTATATTTATTTGGTGATAAAATCACTCCAGAACTCTGTAAATTCCTTGAATTAGAAGCCTTATACGCCTGAACATCTCTCTTATCTGCTCTCTCCTTTTGCAAATTTGCAAAGTCCTCATCCATTTTTTGTACTAAATCCAAATTAGTTCGTTCCTCGGTACTTAGTTCTTCACCTTGATCCACCTTGGTCTTGCACTGCGCTAGGACGTTAGCTAGTTCCAAGGCAATGCGATCTTCCTCACTTAAATCAACTAACTCACCCTCAGTACGGTGTAATTCATCAGCTAGAGTTGTAGAGAACATACTTTCTATAGTAGAAAACTGAGAAACCACACCCCCATTTGCACTATTCTTTTTATGTCGCACTTCCTGCCAATTATTACCAGAATCTGTAGTAGCCTCAACTTTGTTTTTAGATGAATCAGTACTACGTACCTGCTTCCATTGTTGTTTTGGAGGACCTTTATCCTATTGTTTAAAATGCTTCTTTTTCCTGCTATCAACTTCCATGTGACCAGTGATATTACAATTTGAACATAACTTAAGATGTTTTTGAATGTCAATATCCTGCCAAAAAACTCTACCACCCACTGTAACATGAATAACATCAGTTTTATCATGTTTAGAAAAATTAATATCTATGAGAACAGCAACAATGTGGCCATATTCATGGTTTAGAGTTTTTGAATCCACTACAATTGGGTTTCCAAGTGATTTACCCATAGCTAGCAATGACTTTTCAACCCACAATTCCAATGGAAATCCAGGAAACCTTACCCAAACTGTTGCACGAGAAGTTGATTGTTTGTCAGCATCAAAACCAGGGTATCATTCAATGAGGCTAAGATAATTATTATCGACCATCCAACCATCTTCAGAGAAACCCTTATCTTTATCTTCTTGGGGCAAAAGTTTGATAATGAAAAAACCACGGTTCAATGGAAAAAACTGAACACGTCCTTGGCTTGTATTCCATTTCTGTTCTAGGGAGTTTTTAATAGAGTTAAAATCAGAACCCATGAACCCTATATGGCAAATAAGGCTATACCTCCAAATATCGTAGCCTTCAATGAATAAATCTTGCACTCTTTTGTTGTAGGATTTGGAAGAGAATTCAAATGCACTGTAGTTTTTACATGCCGCTTATTCTCCACAACACGTTCAGCAAAAGTTAGTTTTTATTTTCCTTTAACTTTATCTGCATATGAAACCGTTGTATTAACAATGTTGATTTGAAATGTATCAAGGTGTTCCCCCATTATTGATTATCAAAAGATGATCAAAACAAAGGAAAACCGAATGATTGAAGTATAAAAAGAGAAAAAAACTTAGTGTTTTTTTCCAGAGATGCTCACAATGTGGACATGGTCATGGAGCAAATGGAGAAGATGCGAAAAAAAATTACAAGGATTGAAAACTGGCCAAGGATGGAGGAGGTACTTCAGGAAGCAACAACATCTCCGCTATCCTTTCGCATTTTAAGGGAGCCTATCCCTGCGAAATTCCCAGTACCTATGTTTCAGGCATACAATGGTACCTCGGATCCCGCATCCCACCTACGGTACTACACTAGTGTCCATGTCCATTGGGAAAAAGATGAGGTAGTAATTTGTAGGTACTTCCCTGCAAGTTTGACGGGATCAGCATTGGCATGGTACAATAACTAACCAGCAAGCTCAATTGACTCTTTTGAGGAATTGTCTACGGTGTTCTTGAAGGCATACATGTATAACAAGTCTACAAAATCAGGGTTAAATATCCTATTTTCTTTAGCTATCGGACCCCGGGAAACATTGATGCAACACACAGACTAATGGAAAAAAACATGTCAATCAATCGAGAAAGTCAATCCTGAAATTAGCATTAATTGCTATAAGTACGGACTTGATAAAACCTCAGCTATCTTCGTGGAGCTTCACAACCGAGCCCTTGATTCCGAAGGAGAACTTTAGGTTGTCCAGGACCGCTATATCAGACTTAAATAAATCCATAAGGACAACCCCAGAGAGAAAAAAAAAAGCAACAACAGCTTCGTAGCGAACCAACTCTCTCGAACCAATTCCGGAGATACCTAAGAGACAAAACGTAGGCGGGGGAAGAACCAGCTCTCGGGATAAAAGATCAAAATATAGAGATGTCAAAGGCAGAGGAAAAGGAAGGGAGGACTTTGTAGATAAAGTATACACAAAGCTAAACACAACCTTCTCCCATAGTGTTAGCCGGGATTTCCCTACCCTAACACTAGGGGAAAGCGGCCGGATAAAACAAAGGATGCTAAGGAGTATTGTGAATACCACCAGTCCTACATGCATACAACTGACACATGCTACCACATGATGAATACAATTTAGAGATTCATAGATGAAGGCAAATTCATGGAGTATGTGCAAATACAACCTGCTGACACCGAGGTAGCCCCCAAGAAAAGGGTAGAGTTACCACTGTATGTCAAATACATTAACACAATCACATTCTTAAACGGGGGCCAGGAGGAGATACTCAAAGATATCCTCGAGCTAGCTCAAAATAGAAGAAATCTAGAAGCCCATGAGGTATTCAAGCTAAATGGACCACTTACTAGCACTTGGGAAGAATGGATGGATACACCATTAACATTCTCAACAAGAGACGTCAACCAGGAAGTCGAGATGCACAACTAGGAATGTTACGAAGGTCCTCATTGATGGGGGAAGATCGTTAAATGTGTTGTTATACTTAAATATGGGTTTAACAATTGAGAAAATGGATTCATCCACTCGCACAATCTATGGTTTTAATGGAGCAGTCTCTAGACCAAAAAGAGAAATTGTCTTGCAGCTGGCGCATGACCCTTAATAACTAATACAAGGTTCTGTGTTGTGGAGGCACCTTCGCCCTACAATGTCATTATGGGACGACTTTGGGTCCATCGCCTAAAAGGGACGTCTTCGACCTATCATCAGTACCTTCGATTACCAACACCCATGGGTGAAATGGAAATCAAAGGAGATCAACAAGACTCAAGGCTATGCAATCTAGCGGAAGTCAGGCTCAACAAAGAAAGAGATGATGTACATCAACATGAAAGGAAAAGATGAAGGGAGAATGCCAATGACGTAAATAATGGAGACTTCTAAGTCCCAGAATCCCCCTCGTCTCAGGAAGCAAGCACCTACGCCACTCAGGTAGTGGATACTTCTGTTAAATGACAATTACAGAAACGCACTCCTTTACAACCTCAAAAACCAACCTTTTCACCGGTGGAACCTACAAAGAAAATCAACATTGGAACGGAGAAGGAGCCAAAGATGATCACCATCACAACTTTATTAGAAGAGGACGAAGATGTGCAATTGCAAAATCTGCTAGGAGAATACACAAATATCTTCACATGGTCAATAGAAGAAGTACCAGGAATTGACCCGAACTTGGTCTCCCACTACCTTCGGATCAAACCAGAAAGTAAACCATTCAAACATCGTATGCGCAAAGTGGCAGATATCTACCAGGAGGCAGTAGAAAAGTAGTTGCAAAAACTTCTAGCAGCAAAATTCATACGATAAGTAAAATATCCAACAAGGTGATTGTACCAAAGAAGAACGGAGGTGTGCGTATATGCATCGACTTTAGGAATCTCAACAAATCAAGCCCCAAGGATAGCTACCCGCTACCTAATATTAACCAACTAGTCAATGCAACCGAAGGTCACCAGAGGCTATCCTTCATGGATGATTACTCCAGTTATAACCAAATCGCACTTTCCGAAGAAGATCAGAAGCATACTGAGTTCTTTACCCCACGAGGCTTGTATTGCTATACAAGGATGCCTTTTGGACTAAATAACGCGGGGGAAACATACCAGCGATTGGTAGACAAAATATTTAAGCCATGGATAGGAAAGATACTAGAAGTCTATGTGGAAGACATGCTTGTCAAAATCAAGGAATAGAAAAATCACCTATCATATCTAAAGGAAATATATGAAGCCATGAGAAGCTTTCACATGAAAGTCAATCCAGAGAAATGTACGTTCGGAGTAACCTCAGGAAAATTCCTAGGGTACTTGGTAACTAAGCGAGGAATATAAGTAGACCCCGAAAGGGTCAGAGCAATAATGGAGATTCCATCTCTAAAAATGTTGAAAGGAGTATAAAAACTAAATGGAATCTTAGCCTCCATGGGAAGATTCATATCAAGGTCATCAGTCAAATGCAAAGCATTCTTCGATACACTAAGGAAATGAAGCAGGTTCATGTGGACCACGGAATGCGAACAAGCTTTCCAAAAAAAGAAGGAGTATACTTGGCTTCTGTACCTATCTTACAGAAACCGGAGCCAGGTGAGATACTCACTCTATAATTAGCGGCAACAAGCTATGTTGTAAGCGCAATATTGATACAAACCCAAGGGTAAGGAGAAAAACCCATCTATTACATCATCAAGACAATCAGTTCAGCGGATCGTAATTATACCAAGGTGGAGAAACTTATATATGCCTTAGTAGTGGCAACACAAAAACTAAGGATATATTTTGACGTGCATACCATCCAAGTCTTCACAAAGGCTCAGATAGGTCAAATTATCGACAACACAGAGAAAATAGGAGGGGTGCCAAAATGGAATGCCATGATCAAACAATTACAAATAATTTTCGAAATAAGGAAGCCTGAGAAATCATAAATCTTGGCAGAATTTTTGGTAGACTTACCTCTCAGCGACGAAGTGGAAATAGATGGCATCCCAGGAATGGAGGAAGATAAGCAAGATCTATAGGACTTGCTGAAACCTCAGAATTCATGAAGGTGGGTAATATTTGTAGATAGCTCCTCTATCGGAGAAGGCACATACATAGGGATTGTAATAACAGCTATTAGAGTACTGATCGGTTGAACCCACCAAGCGTTGGTATGTCAAGTTTGGTTGTCATATTTAGTTCCAAAACTCGAGTCGCTTAATAAGTAAACTAGAGTCAACTTCGATAGGTTAGACTAGAAATGATAGAATTATTGTGCTCCAGTTACTCACAAAGATCCGAAGATAGATTGAAGACAACAAAGACATTATCCTTCAGCTTGAGGTTAGTAACTACGACTTGACTTGTTCTATTTCTATCTTGTTTATTTCAAATCTTTTAGATTGAAAACATAACATGCGAGGTCATATCTTTCTTTATAATAAGAGACCCCAAAAGAGACACATGGCGTCACCACAATTATTCTACTTTGTGGTTAAGCCATGTCACCTATTTTTCCATGTCATCATTGCCAACTCATCCCAAAAGATGCATCTTCCCAAGGTTACTATCCTAGCCGACACTAAATTTCCCAACAGATACATCTTAATTCCGAAGGTTGCTTTCTCATGGAAATCCTAACCGACAATAAGTTGTTTATATTCCAACTGTTACATTTCTGTTTCAGAGTTCTCTGAAGTTCAAATGACACATCTCCTATGGTTATCTTTCGGATACTACAAATATAGGAGATACGTAGCAGAAAATTAGAAAGATGCGATTGTTAACTTGATGTCCCATTGAGAAAGAAACTTTTCGCACAATATTTTCCAGTTGAAGTGTTACGAGTCACACTCTTCCCTTTTCGTACAATATTTTCCATCGAGAAAGAAACTCTTCGCTTTGAAAACAGAATTTGTTCAGGATAAAATCTCTCGACCAATAACGTTTTGTTGCAACTTCGTGATCAATTTCTGAGCACTTATGCAATCCTCTTAAGAGTTTTAACATTTAATCCGTCCATGTTGTGTCATATATTATATACAAGTATCTTATTCTTAATTCTCTTTTTCTTTCTTCCCATCTAGGGTTTAGTTAACCAATGAGGAGTTTTAAAATGTTGAAAATCTCTCGAGACGTATGGCAACAGTTGAGATTTTTGAGACACATCCAGGATAGAAATCTAGTGACAAAACATGATCTTGAGGCTGATGTGGTGGCTCCAAAATCAAACTCATGTTTCCTACCAAATAAAGAGGCCACGTTGGAAAACCAGTTGTTATATTTGAATAGACAGGCCGTAAACAATTGATATTTTGAGATACATCCGGGATAAGAATCTGTTGACAAAGGCAACATAGTTTTCTAATGGACGCGTCGGTTGTTTGAAATTCAAATGACTCTTGGAATCGAACTTACCTAAAAGTGGTGAGAAAGAATGCTAATGAAGTTATGAACATCAGGCGGTGATCATTTTATTCATTGAAGTTGAATCAACGACAATGTAAAAGTCCATCAATTTGTAACCCTATGTGGCAGAAGATTTGGTAAAATCTAAATTGTAACTACACGGTTTTTAATTTTTTTTGATCGAAGACGACATCATTTGTGCATGATACACAGGAAAAGGTATTCTGTTTTGTACATAATTCCCACTAAAACTAATGCGCCATGTTCCTTTTAATTTGTTTTGCAGGGAGAAAAAAGACAAAAGTTATATAGAAACTCGCCAAAATTAAGGGTTGATTACCACGAAGTTGTGAAGGGAAAACCATGAAGCCAGTAGTTTCTGTAAGCATGTAGGAGTTTGCATGTTGTTCCCCAGAATTTATTTTTATGGTTTTAGACCTTATTTGTCTTATGTTGTTCATCTTTGATGGCTGACATTAATTGTTTGTTTTCATCTTTGATTGCAAACTATTAATTGTTTGTTCAATATGATGCTTTAATTTTTGTATAATCTGGTGTTAAACTAACTGAACTATAAATGCCAACACAAGAGATGGCATATTCATAAACTGAGATCAGGTGATGTTGTTAAAAGTTGAAAATGAAGAATACTTCCCAAGTGATCTCCATTTGCAGGCTTCAAACTATGACACAGAAATAAATTTGCTGCTTAAAAGGTCTTCATTGGAGTCACACTTCGAATGAAGACATTGAGTTCATCAAGTTCGATTCTTAAATAAATTGTGAAGACCCGAATTCAACAGGTATGCATGTTTTTTTTTTGGGATTTTGTAATTTTGTTTGTTGAAGCGAACTAGCGAACTTTTTTTTTTCTTTTTTTTTTGATTCGTATTTTTATATGTTTAGAAAAATTATGATTTTTGTGCAGAAACGTATACTACATGTCCTCTGTGTATACCAATGACTAGATTCCATGCCGCCCCCCTCTACCCCTATTTTTTTTTTATTGATTACAAAGCATGTATGAGCGAGATTCCACCACTTCGGGAGTTGGGTGACATCTATCTGCATTTAAGAAACGATACATCCAGAAGTGCCTTAAGGTTAATATGTAAGCTACATATGGGCAAAAATTAATGCATTTCATAAAATAAAAATGAGGCTTTGAAGAAGCAGTACTGGAAAACAAGAAGAAGAATATAGGAATATTGAAATTTCTGGAAAATATTAAATCACTTTAGCATAACGGACTGTAATATCCTTTTGAAGAAAATTGCTATGTGTGTATCAATAAAGAAGACGAGAATTCTGATATCTTAGTATGTTACAAATTCTATCCGGTGCGTATGCACCGAGTTAGTGTCTTGTAATTATAATCAAAGTGTCAAGGAATTTATTAAATTACGAAGTATAACACTTATCTTAGAACTTCGTAGATATGACATCGACATAATCATATGAATTCTGTAATGATTATGTGAATGAGTAAAGGTGAAGATTTCATCCTAGAAAACAATGTTTACATTTGTTTAAAGAAAGTACATTCATGAACTTGTTTTATGAATCAAAAGGGAAATTGCTAGGCTTATTGGTATTGTTATTCATTGCATATCTTTGGATTACCAATATGTGTGAGTTAGTAGAACCGATCATAACTTGTTATGCATCTTGGTATAACTATTCATAATGCCTGACTTATGATTTGGTATGACTAGTTTTGAGTAATTAGTGTAACTGATCCTACGAATCACCTGAGATGGTATGATCGATTTTTTGTAATTGGTGTGACTGATCCTAGTAATTGGTGTGACAGATCACAAAAGAGTTGTGTAATCGATCCTTGTAACTGGTGTAACCGATCCTGGTAATTGGTGTGACCAATCACAAGCAATACCATGAGCTACTTTAACATGTTCATAAATATTATTTATTAATTGTTCAAAGATATTCCTTGATACTCAAACCGGAATATTCCTAATATCTTTTGATATTTGGAAATATTCTTTTAATATATTAATATTCGAAAATATATTATTATGATAATTTCATAAATCAGAATTAATATGATAATATTTCGTATTAATATGAAAATTTTCGGAAATATGTTTTTAACACATTTATTATGAAAATTCAGAATTATATATTAATGTGTTTTTAACACATTTGATATTAATAAGCATATCTCTTGATTTGTATTAGTAAAGTATTTTATATGCTAGCTAATATTTGGTTATCAATACAAGAGAGATTTGGGTGATATTAATTGTAAAAATAACAAAACTGAAAATATGTATTTATTACATATCTTTGAGAATTTTCGAATTTTGGTAATTACTTAATATTCAAACTTCCTTGATCTATAAATACCAAGTTTACATTTATAGCAAACCATCCTAAGAGCCATCCAAACTTCATCTTTTTGTTGTTCTGGTGGAGCCGTCTATCCGGAGACGAAAGTACCCAAATTAGGCGAAATCTCTTACGACCGCTCGTATAGAGACTTCTGTGGGATCAAGAAGCTCTACGAGTACCGTTGGTGGGAAACTAGATGATTTCATTGTTATTTTAGTTTTCGATTATTAATTTGATTGACTAATGGTTGTTGAATCTTTGATTGCACCTAGTTTGTTTAGTCTTGAGAACATTCTCTTTCGATATAAGGCTCACTCAAACTAGATCAAAGATTTAACGCTTCTACGGATCTAAGTTTTTCTAGATCTGTAAGATAGATTCATTGATTTTCCATTGTTAACAGACTCCGTTCTGTGTGACAAATCAATAAGGAATCAAGTTTGTTTTTGCAGGTTGTTACTTTGAAGATTAAATCGAAGATTGAAGACTTTGAAGATTTGGAGACTTTTATTCTTGTGTTTTGATCTTGGTGTAACTTTCTGTGACTTGATTTTGCGGGATTAAAAGGTTATTTATTTTCGATAAACATAAGCCTTTTTAGATCAACAAGTTGTTTGTGATTTTATCATAAACGTTGTAATCAGGATTGATTATTTCGATAATTATTATATTGTTTGATCTTCTAACTGAGGAGCTTCGGATCTGGTAATGGATCTTAAAAATAGAAGATCCGTAACTGTGCTTTTATCATATATTTCGGTTTTGTGATTATAAAGTGAGTTTGGTTACCAAATAGTTTAATCCTTTACTGTTTGGAATACGATCCAAAGGAATCTTGTCTTTCCAGTTGAAAGATTGGTAGAAGAAGTTATTGTGAACCATTAAGAAAATTTAATAGATTTAGTCCTAAATAGAACGCCTATTCTGCTAGGATATCTAGTATCAAATAACTATTAAGAACTTCGGTTCTGCTAGATATTATCAAAACAGAAATACTGTGGAAGCTGAGTGTTGATGGTGTATTTCTATTTAAAGGCTAAAATTGTAAAAAGCCAATTTTTGTAAGCTGACGTCCTGCAAAGGATAAAGCCTTCAGGCGATGAATACTTCTCGCCATATTAATTCATTGGAGCATGTGCAACCATCTCTGAGAATTAAAACATACCCAGAACGGAGCATGTGGCAACCATCCCGACGGAGCATGTGGCAACCATCCCGGTTTTCTGTAGGTATACAACATTACTATTAATGCTTTAATTAAAGCCTTGTGTTCGACGTGCAAACACCCATAGGCTACCTGACGGTAAGTTATACTAGCCCCGTTGAATGCATGCAAGACTACCCATGTTAGTCTCACTTGCTGAAAACAAACCCAAAAATATATCTCACTCGTCCAACTTCGCAAGCATAGATGGAGGGTGTAGATATAGATTCAGGGGGTCCTGAGCATGCAACCATGATCAACTCGGACCCACCTTCACACATGACCAAACGGTCAAGACCAACTATGGTTGGTCCTTCCAAAACATGCGCTCAAAGCGAGCATGACGCACGGCTAGGGTTCCTTTTAATCGTGAGCTTCCAACTTCGCCAGCATAGTCGGACAACTTAGATTATACCCTAAAACAAGTAGTGAAGTGATGGCATACCATTGACGGGCCCAATTTCTACCTACATGACCGACTCCCTCATAGGCAAGCCGTGGTGCAAGAAACGATTGCCCAAACAAGGCTAGATTAATGCCTTATGCAGGTTGAGAAGATCCAAAACGATCACGACCATCTGACTTCGCCGGCATAGTTGGATGGATTAGATTACGCCCAGGGTCATAGAGCAAGCATGTACATGCTCACCGTCGACCCAAGATGTTGCATACATGGTCGGTCTCCCCAAAAGAAGCGCGCGCAACCCAAAACCGATCGCCCAAAGTGGCCGGTCCAAAGCCCTAATTAGGGTTTGCGGCGCAGAAACATCTCGAGCGTCCTTCTTCGCAGGCTTGGACGGAAGGCCAAGATGGAGACTTAGAAGGAACCGAGCATGCTAGCATGACCACCGTGGGCCCGGCTTCACGTCTAGCTGATCGTCCAAGACCAGCGGTGATCAAGCTCCTCGGTACGCGCGCCCAAAGGTGACGTGTCACGGCCCCTCCATAAATTCTAATCTCGACCATTCGTCTTTGCCGCCTGAGTCGAGTGGCTTAGATTAAATCTTTGCGAGTCAAGCAGGCATGGGCGTGAACACCATTGCACTACCTCCATGCAGGGCTGATCGGTTCCTCCATTGGAACTCTCTAAACATGCAAACGTTTGGGCCGAAAGAGGCAGCATGCGCGCCTCCCATCCAACGGTCGCAAGCAAGGCTACGAATCATCTCGTCCGTCCAGCTTTGCAAGCTTGGACGAATAGCTTAGGGTGCAAATCAACCAGGAAACAAGGTATCACTATGACCACCATCCGACACTCTTCTTCACAAGGTAACCTACCAAGGCATGGCCTGTCTATACAGCCTCCAAACGGTTACCTGAAGATGGCTGCATGTGATGTTATACCAAGTTCATGGTTCACCCTGCACTATTTTCTGTGGGTCCCTCAATCCACACACTCGAGACATTAATCACGTCACAACTGGGGGATACAAACTGGGGTATTGGTCTGGCTGTTTACAGCATGCAGCGTGCAACGCGCCATCACAAGAACGTGTTAGGAAGACATGGGCGGTTAAGTCAAGATGAGAGAAGTGGGCAGTTCTGGTCATGTGACACTCACACACAACTCCACTCTTCCCTCACTCCACTTCCTCCACTTCCCACGAGAGACGTGAAGAAGGCTTAATGACTTGTATAAATGGGTTCTCCTCCCTATTTCCAAAGACAGAAGTTCGAACAACACAGAAAACCAAGTGTTAATCGTATTCAACACTCAGAGCCTACCTGCAACATTTTCTCGGCTGCTCCACCTTCTGTTAACAAGTCATCAAATAGCCTTCACCTTCATACTCTCAAAACCTTCTTCGCTTCCCTCCCTAAGATCAACCTCACATCCTTCACCTGTGACCGAAACAAATCTGGAACGGATGTGTCTTTGGTTTTGGCCAGAATTGTATAGATTATCTCTCGAATCAAAGTGCTCATCGTGCAGCACATTTGTTGAAGGTTTAAACTCACTTCTCATCCACACACACCCAAAATTACCTAAACCGGCAGAAGTAGTTTTCTCCCACAAACAATTGGCGACCACAGTGGGAGGTTAATCTCTCGGTTGTGAAGTCAATTTCTTCAATACCAATTCAATTTCTCTGATTTCGAGAATGGTGGATCTTAGGTCTGGATCAGCAACCAACGATGGAGTTAACACCGACAACACTTCTGGTGGTGCTGATATCCCAATTATTGGTGTTACAGTGCAACCCGCCAGTGCAACCAATGTGTCTCGTGGAATCTCGTCTTCTACCATCAGTACCAGTGGAGTAGGAGCAGACATTCCAGCAAGAGTGACACCTCCCATTACAAGAGCCAGAGCGGCTGCAAATCCAGGCATTTCCTCAAGCATGACACTTCCGTCCGTCACCAGAACAACTATTACTTCCCCTTCAGGACGAGGATCTGGAGGACCCAGAGGAGGACAACCTTCTATCAACATGGTAGACTTGATGGAGAGACAAGAAACCCTTGCTAAAGCTCAGGCAGGCATGGTAACCACTCAGAAGGAGGTACTCACCTTCCTTAAAACATTAACCGATCGATTACCTCAAGAGTCGAGACATCCTCAAGGGCCAACAAGAGATACGTTCAGCACACCTGGAGAAGATGCCTCAGTTACGGAAGCCTACCTGAACAAAGAGTCTTATGTTGCTGACCACGCAAGAGAAAGGGACCAAGAGCGTCTCAGGGAAATGAGCCGATCATCCAACTTTATTACACGTGAAGATCTGGAGAGACTCCTCCAAAATCGTGGCAAAGAAAATCCGATGGACGCGCATCGACGCCATCCTCCATATCCACAATACGTGCAGCGGATTCCTCTTCCCAAGGGATACACCTCCCCTCAATTCACCCTTTACGATGGTAGCGGCCTGGGGAGAATCTCCCAATGGAACAACGAACATTCAAATGATTTGGTCAAGAGGTTCAGAACACAAGCATTGGAATGCCATGAACCAAACGCCACCGAACGACAGCTAGTGGAACTATGCATCAACGGAATGATACCCATGTATCGCGCCCTGCTGGAAAACTTGGGATTCCAGACGTTCTAAGAGCTCCATGAAGCTGCCAAACATTCAGCCACTACCGCCCCAACATTATTGGAAAGAACCAGGATCGTTCAGAGCGACGATTCACGAGATAATCGGGGAAACATGCGCCTTATCAACAAGAAGTACAATACTGGCCCTTCTATCAGTGTAGTAAATGAAGGCGGAAAGAGAAAAGCTACAGCGGCGGCAGAACAACATCCCCTGGAGCCAGCAAGGAACGTATTCAACGTACCCTGGAAAGGTACTGCAGCGGCGCTGACCTGCATAGACCTAATCAAGGAAGCGACGTCAGACGTGAACGGTCCTGCCATGGAGACTACTACACTGGGGACTGATCGTCACAATGATCCTATTAATGTCAATAGTCTCATCATGAGCCATAGGCCGATGGATCAGGGAGAAGTTTCTCTAGTGAAAATTTTATGCGAACTTTTACACCTCTCGAAGAATCATCAGGCGGAGACGTTTGTTACAATGAACCAGATAGCCCTAGAGGTGCACCTGACTCCTTCACGACCAGAGGCCTCCATCACATTAGAGACATCTGTGAATAATATTTCATTTACAAAAGACGACGTGATGGCGGGAGAATGTCACAATAGGACCCTACACGTTACTGCACGCATCAAGGGTTCGGAGTTCAGGAGGGCCCTCATCGACACAGGAGAGTCTTCGAATGTGATTACCCTCAAGACTCTCAAGACAGCCAAGGTTCTCCCATACAAGATAATACTACCACAATGAAATACTTTGAAGGAAACCAGACCAGCACATACGGGGTCGTCCCTTCAACATATCACCAGTACCTGAATACCATGCTGGATAAAGAAGCTGTTTGTATTCCTGCATCACTGTCTCATTACGCACCGATGTATGGAGTGGAGTTATTTGAACCAAGAGAAGCTCTGCAGGAAGAACCAGACAAAGTTCATTGCATGCCATTCCTTGTGAGGATGTCAATCCAGGAGGAGGACCGAATTGCATCCTTGAGGACTATTCCTCACAACAAATCTTTGCTAACAAGGCACTCTTCTTCATCTGGTGAAGCAACGACCCACATTCACACCAAGAGGGAGACTGATGTACACTGGAATGCTGCAACAACAAAGAGCCAAAAGAATAAGTGCTAGACATTCCACAACAGCTACAAGATGTCAAACAACCCCCGAGGAAATTTAGACGCGAGATCAGGTGTGGCATGAATTTCAGAGACTTGAACCACCTCGAGGACGACTTTCCTCTTCCTAACATCGATATGTTAGTAAACGTCACCACCAGCGGACACGGAATGTTCTCATTCATGTATGGTTACAGCGGCTGCAACCAGATAAGGATGTACGAGCATGACGCAAGTAAGATAGCTTTTAAAACTTCTCTCGGAATTTTTTAGTATGATATACTGCCATTTGGTTAAAGAATGCCAGTACAACGTATCAACGCTTTAGGGCGGAAATCTTCCACTGGAGTCGATACCTTAAGGGAGCAGCCTCAAGAAGATAATGATGTCCACACGTCATTTCAAACAAGATCTAGTTACTCTATCATACAATGGTGCATGCATAACATGCTATATTGGAGAATATGCACTTTTAGTCATCCTCTAGAATTCGTGAAGCTATTGAACACTCATCAACGACAGCATCCACCCTGCTGGAAAGAACCAGGCCTGCCAGTAATAAAGAGCCTCATGATGTTTGTGGAAGCATACATCCCACCAGCAGGCAATACAATCTTCAGCCTTCCATAAGCAGTTTAGTTGAAGCAGCAAGAGGAAAGAAACTGAGATGCAACGTCCTGCGCGTCCAACATCACCAACTCCAACTCCAACCCCAGCACCCTATGCACAACTGCCGTAATGGTGAAACACGTCCAAGATATTCCATATATGGATCGACGGTAACTGCATCAGTGAGATACACTTTCAGAATTTGTCTCTCGTAGAAGAAGTAGTTGTGTTACCAAAGGAGTGTGACTGGGAGCACTTGCCATCTCAAAGACATCCTCATGAAACTAGCATGGAAACACCTATCAAGTCGAAAGCTCTGCATACTCGTGGGCAGGGGACTGTCTTCCCCTTCTCTATTTCATGAAGAAATAACAAGAAAGCCATCGGTTCTAGTTTGGCTCCGCTACTATACGAAGACTGTCAAGTCCGTACCCGCAACTATCACGCCTCTCCCTGCCAGTCTCTTCTGATGCTGCCAAAAACCGTTGTTTCTGATAACATCCAAAGCTTCACCGTATCAACGAACACCGCGTAAAAAGACCCATTGGGCATACAAGATAGATCCACTTAGATCACACTTGGGGACTGAGGCTCGGTATGAGATTCCTTCGCCATCAGTCAAGGAATTATCCAAGAGATGGTCAGTCAGAAGCATGCTTCAACGCTCACCAGGATCCGCCTGCATGTTATCTTCAGCCTACTTCAACATTACCGCTAGGAGATACCTTCATGTTCGCTTCAGAAGCCGTCTCCAACTCTCCGAGACGCTCCAGAATCTGCTTCAACGCTCTACAGGACCTGATTGTTCCAGAAGTCGCTTCAACATGTTCATGTTTGAGCAAAACAAGCGCGAAGTGGGTCCCATGTTCGAGCAGTCACCAAAGCTGGTGTCGATTCAAGGCAGCAAGAATGGCGTTTGGTCAACGTAGCAGGTTCAGTGTTTGGTCGAAATAATAAGGATGACACTCGAATGTTCAACCAAAGCAGGCACATCAAGCCCACGTTCGATCAAGCAGGCGCATGATGAGTCCCACGTTCAACCAAAGTAGGCACGCAGTGGACCCACGTTTAACCGAAGCTGCACATCAAGCCCACGTTCGATCAAGCAGGCGCAGCAGCCCCACGAACGAAACAGACGTAACAGTCCATCAAAGTAGGCAAGACCGACATCATGCTAGGGGAATTCTCTCCTGGACGTCTCTTGAACGTGATATGCTCGAAGGACAGGACGACTCGTCTCTCCTGGTAACATCTAACTTTGTCTCGTTAGTTTTATCTTTAATTGTCACCATCTCATGCCTACCCCACAATAGTGTAACCATTATGTGCTAGGCAGGGGACTTAATGTTGATGGTGTATTTCTATTTAAAGGCTAAAATTGTAAAAAGCCAATTTTTGTAAGCTGACGTCCTGCAAAGGATAAAGCCTTCAGGCGATGAATACTTCTCGCCATATTAATTCATTGGAGCATGTGCAACCATCTCTGAGAATTAAAACATACCCATAACGGAGCATGTGGCAACCATCCCGATGGAGCATGTGGCAACCATCCCGGTTTTCTGTAGGTATACATCATTACTATTAATGCTTTAATTAAAGCCTTGTGTTCGACGTGCAAACACCCATAGGCTACCTGATAGTAAGTTATACTAGCCCCGTTGAATGCATGCAAGACTACCCATGTTAGTCTCACTTGCTGAAAACAAACCCAAAAATATATCTCACCCGTCCAACTTCGCAAGCATAGATGGAGGGTGTAGATATAGATTCAGGGGGTCCTGAGCATGCAACCATGATCACCTCGGACCCACCTTCACACATGACCGAACGGTCAATACCAACTATGGTTGGTCCTTCCAAAACGTGCGCTCAAAGCGAGCATGACGCACGGCTAGGGTTCCTTTTAATCGTGAGCGTCCAACTTCGCCAGCATAGTCGGACGACTTAGATTATACCCTAAAATAAGTAGTGAAGTGATGGCACACCATTGGCGGGCCCACTTTCTACCTACATGACCGACTCCCTCATAGGCAAGCCGTGGTGCAAGAAACGATTGCCCAAACAAGGCTAGATTAATGCCTTATGCAGGTTGAGAAGATCCAAAACGATCACGACCATCCGACTTCGCCGGTATAGTTGGATGGCTTAGATTACGCCCAGGGTCATAGAGCAAGCATGTACATGCTCACCGTCGACCCAAGATGTTGCATACATGGTCAGTCTCCCCAAAAGAGGCGCGCGCAACCTAATTAGGGTTTGCGGCGCAGAAACATCTCGAGCGTCCATCTTCGCAGGCTTGGACGGAAGGCCAAGATGGAGACTTAGAAGGAACCGAGCATGCTAGCATGACCACCGTGGGCCCGGATTCACATCTAGTTGATCGGCCAAGATCGGCGGTGATCAAGCTCCTCGGTACGCGCCCCCAAAGGTGACGTGTCACGGCCCCTCCATAAATTCTAATCTCGACCATTCGTCTTTGCCGCCTGAGTCGAGTGGCTTAGATTAAATCTTTGCGAGTCAAGCAGGCATGGGCGTGAACACCATTGCACTACCTCCATGTAGGGATGATCGGTTCCTCCATTGGAACTCTCTAAACATGCAAATGTTTGGGCCGAAAGAGTCAGCATGCGCGCCTCCCATCCAACGGTCGCAAGCAAGGCTACGAATCATCTCGTCCGTCCAGCTTTGCAAGCTTGGACGAATAGCTTAGGGTGCGAATCAACCATCAAACAAGGTATCACTATGACCACCATCCGTCACTCTTCTTCACAAGGTAACCGACCAAGGCATGGCCTGTCTATACAGCCTCCAAACGGTTACCTGAAGATGGCTGCATGCGATGTTATACCAAGTTCATGGTTCACCCTGCACTATTTTCTGTGGGTCCCGCGATCCACACACTCACGACATTAATCACGTCACAACTGGGGGATACAAACTGGGGTATTGGTCTGGCGATTTACAGCGTGCAGCGTGCAACGCTCCATCACAAGAACGTGTTAGGAAGACATGGGCGGTTAAGTCAAGATGAGAGAAGTGGGAAGTTCTGGTCATGTGACACTCACACACAACTCCACTCTTCCCTCACTCCACTTCCTCCACTTCCCACGAGAGACGTGAAGAAGGCTTAATGACTTGTATAAATGGGTTCTCCTCCCTATTCCAAAGACATAAGTTCGAACAACACAGAAAACCAAGTGTTAATCGTATTCAACACTCAGAGCCTGCCTGCAACATTTTCTCAGCTGCTCCACCTTCTGTTAACAAGTCATCAAATAGCCTTCACCTTCATACTCTCAAAACCTTCTTCGCTTCCCTCCCTAAGATCAACCTCACATCCTTCACCTGTGATCGAAACAAATCTGGAACGGCTGTGTCTTCGGTTTAGGCCAGAATTGTATAGATTATCTCTCGAATCAAAGTGCTCATCGTGCAGCACATTTGTTGAAGGTTTAAACTCACTTCTCATCCACACACACCCAAAATTACCTAAACCGGCAGAAGTAGTTTTCTCCCACCAACAATTGGCGACCACAGTGGGAGGTTAATCTCTCGGTTGTGAAGTCAATTTCTTCAATACCAATTCAATTTCTCTGATTTCGAGAATGGTGGATCTTAGGTCTGGATCAGCAACCAACGATGGAGTTAACACCGACAACACTTCTGGTGGTGCTGATATCCCAATTATTGGTGTTACAGTGCAACCCGCCAGTGCAACCAATGTGTCTCGTGGAATCTCGTCTTCTACCATCAGTACCAGTGGAGTAGGAGCAGACATTCCAGCAAGAGTGACACCTCCCATTACAAGAGCCAGAGCGGCTGCAAATCCAGGCATTTCCTCAAGCATGACACTTCCGTCCGTCACCAGAACAACTATTACTTCCCCTTTCAGACGAGGATCTGGAGGACCCAGAGGAGGACAACCTTCTATCACCATGGTAGACTTGATGGAGAGACAAGAAACCCTCGCTAAAGCTCAGGCAGACATGGTAACCACTCAGAAGGAGGTACTCACCTTCCTTAAAACATTAACCGATCGATTACCTCAAGAGTCGAGACAGCCTCAAGGGCCAACAAGAGATACGTTCAAAGACACCCGGGAGCAGATGCCTCGATTCACGCAAGCCTACCTGAACAAAGAGTCTTATGTTGCTGACCACGCAAGAGAAAGGGACCAGGAGCGTCTCAGGGAAATGAGCCGATCATCCAACTTTATTACACGTGAAGATCTGGAGAGACTCCTCCAAAATCGTGGCAAAGAAAATCCGATGGACGCGCATCGACGCCATCCTCCATATCCACAATACGTGCAGCGGATTCCTCTTCCCAAGGGATACACCTCCCCTCAATTCACCCTTTACGATGGTAGCGGCCTGGGGAGAATCTCCCAATGGAACAACGAACATTCAAATGATTTGGTCAAGAGGTTCAGAACACAAGCATTGGACTGCCATGAACCAAACGCCACCGAACGACAGCTAGTGGAACTATGCATCAACGGAATGATACCCATGTATCACGCCCTGCTGGAAAACTTGGGATTCCAGACGTTCTAAGAGCTCCATGAAGCTGCCAAACATTCAGCCACTACCGCCCCAACATTATTGGAAAGAACCAGGATCGTTCAGAGCGACGATTCACGAGATAATTGGGGAAACAGGCACCTCATCAACAAGCAGTACAATACTGGCCCTTCTATCAGTGTAGTAAATGAAGGCGGAAAGAGAAAAGCTACAGCGGCGGCAGAACAACATCCCCTGGAGCCAGCAAGGAACGTATTCAACGTACCCTAGAAAGGTACTGCAGCGGCGCTGACCTGCATAGACCTAATCAAGGAAGCGACGTCAGACATGAACGGTCCTGCCATGGAGACTACTACACTGGGGACTGATCGTCACAATGATCCTATTAATGTCAATAGTCTCATCATGAGCCATAGGCCGATGGATCAGGGAGAAGTTTCTCTAGTGAAAATTTTATGCGAACTTTTACACCTCTCGAAGAATCATCAGGCGGAGACGTTTGTTACAATGAACCAGATAGCCCTAGAGGTGCACCTGACTCCTTCACGACCAGAGGCCTCCATCACATCAGAGACATATGTGAATAATATTTCATTTACAAAAGACGACGTGATGGCGGGAGAATGTCACAATAGGACCCTACACGTTACTGCACGCATCAAGGGTTCGGAGTTCAGGAGGGCCCTCATCGACACAGGAGAGTCTTCGAATGTGATTACCCTCAAGACTCTCAAGACAGCCAAGGTTCTCCCATACAAGATAATACTACCACAATGAAATACTTTGAAGGAAACCAGACCAGCACATACGGGGTCGTCCCTTCAACATATCACCAGTACCTGAATACCATGCTGGATAAAGAAGCTGTTTGTATTCCTGCATCACTGTCTCATTACGCACCGATGTATGGAGTGGAGTTATTTGAACCAAGAGAAGCTCTGCAGGAAGAACCAGACAAAGTTCATTGCATGCCATTCCTTGTGAGGATGTCAATCCAGGAGGAGGACCGAATTGCATCCTTGAGGACTATTCCTCACAACAAATCTTTGCTAACAAGGCACTCTTCTTCATCTGGTGAAGCAACGACCCACATTCACACCAAGAGGGAGACTGATGTACATTCTCCCTTCCCACTGGAATGCTGCAACAACAAAGAGCCAAAAGAATAAGTGCTAGACATTCCACAACATCTGCAAGATGTCAAACAACCCCCGAGGCAATTTAGACGCGAGATCAGGTGTGGCATGAATTTCAGAGACTTGAACCACCTCGAGGACGACTTTCCTCTTCCTAACATCGATATGTTAGTAAACGTCACCACCAGCGGACACGGAATGTTCTCATTCATGGATGGTTACAGCGGCTGCAACCAGATAAGGATGTACGAGCATGACGCAAGTAAGATAGCTTTTAAAACTTCTCTCGGAATTTTTTAGTATGATATACTGCCATTTGGTTAAAGAATGCCAGTACAACGTATCAACGCTTTAGGGCGGCAATCTTCCACTGGAGTCGATACCTTAAGGGAGCAGCCTCAAGAATATAATGATGTCCACACGTCATTTCGAACAAGATCTAGTTACTCTATCATACAATGGTGCATGCATAACATGCTATATTGGAGAATATGCACTTTTAGTCATCCTCTAGAATTCGTGAAGCTATTGAACACTCATCAACGACAGCATCCACCCTGCTGGAAAGAACCAGGCCTGCCAGTAATAAAGAGCCTCATGATGTTTGTGGAAGCATACATCCCACCAGCAGGCAATACAATCTTCAGCCTTCCATAAGCAGTTTAGTTGAAGCAGCAAGAGGAAAGCCACTGAGATGCAACGTCCTGCGCGTCCAACATCACCAACTCCAACTCCAACCCCAGCATCCTATGCACAACTGCCGTAATGGTGAAACACGTCCAAGATATTCCATATCTGGATCGACGAGAATCGCATCGTGAGATACACTTTCAGAATTTGTCTCTCGTAGAAGAAGTAGTTGTGTTACCAAAGGAGTGTGACTGGGAGCACTTGCCATCTCAAAGACATCCTCATGAAACTAGCATGGAAACACCTATCAAGTCGAAAGCTCTACATACTCGTGGGCAGGGGACTGTCTTCCCCTTCTCTATTTCATGAAGAAATAACAAGAAAGCCATCGGTTCTAGTTTGGCTCCGCTACTATACGAAGACTGTCAAGTCCGTACTCGCAACTATCACGACTCTCCCTGCCAGTCTCTTCTGATGCTGCCAAAAACCGTTGTTTCTGATAACATCCAAAGCTTCACCGTATCAACGAACACCGCGTAAAAAGACCCATTGGGCATACAAGATAGATCCACTTAGATCACACTTGGGGACTGAGGCTCGGTATGAGATTCCTTCGCCATCAGTCAAGGAATTATCCAAGAGATGGTCAGTCAGAAGCATGCTTCAACGCTCACCAGGATCCACCTGCATGTTATCTTCAGCCTACTTCAACATTACCGCTAGGAGATACCTTCATGTTCGCTTCAGAAGCCGTCTCCAACTCTCCGAGACGCTCCAGAATCTGCTTCAACGCTCTACAGGACCTGATCGTTCCAGAAGTCGCTTCAACATGTTCATGTTTGAGCAAAACAAGCGCGAAGTGGGTCCCATGTTCGAGCAGTCACCAAAGCTGGTGTCGATTCAAGGCAGCAAGAATGGCGTTTGGTCAACGTAGCAGGTTCAGTGTTTGGTCGAAATAATAAGGATGACACTCGAATGTTCAACCAAAGAAGGCACATCAAGCCCACGTTCGATCAAGCAGGCGCATGATGAGTCCCACGTTCAACCAAAGTAGGCACGCAGTGGACCCACGTTTAACCAAAGCTGCACATCAAGCCCACGTTCGATCAAGCAGGCGCAGCAGCCCCACGAACGAAACAGACGTAACAGTCCATCAAAGTAGGCAAGACTGACATCATGCTAGGGGAATTCTCTCCTGGACGTCTCTTGAACGTGATATGCTCGAAGGACAGGACGACTCGTCTCTCCTGGTAACATCTAACTTTGTCTCGTTAGTTTTATCTTTAATTGTCACCATCTCATGCCTACCCCACAATAGTGTAACCATTATGTGCTAGGCAGGGGACTTAATGTTGATGGTGTATTTCTATTTAAAGGCTAAAATTGTAAAAAGCCAATTTTTGTAAGCTGACGTCCTGCAAAGGATAAAGCCTTCAGGCGATGAATACTTCTCGCCATATTAATTCATTGGAGCATGTGCAACCATCTCTGAGAATTAAAACATACCCATAACGGAGCATGTGGCAACCATCCCGATGGAGCATGTGGCAACCATCCAGGTTTTCTGTAGGTATACATCATTACTATTAATGCTTTAATTAAAGCCTTGTGTTCGACGTGCAAACACCCATAGGCTACCTGATAGTAAGTTATACTAGCCCCGTTGAATGCATGCAAGACTACCCATGTTAGTCTCACTTGCTGAAAACAAACCCAAAAATATATCTCACCCGTCCAACTTCGCAAGCATAGATGGAGGGTGTAGATATAGATTCAGGGGGTCCTGAGCATGCAACCATGATCACCTCGGACCCACCTTCACACATGACCGAACGGTCAATACCAACTATGGTTGGTCCTTCCAAAACGTGCGCTCAAAGCGAGCATGACGCACGGCTAGGGTTCCTTTTAATCGTGAGCGTCCAACTTCGCCAGCATAGTCGGACGACTTAGATTATACCCTAAAATAAGTAGTGAAGTGATGGCACACCATTGGCGGGCCCACTTTCTACCTACATGACCGACTCCATCATAGGCAAGCCGTGGTGCAAGAAACGATTGCCCAAACAAGGCTAGATTAATGCCTTATGCAGGTTGAGAAGATCCAAAATGATCACGACCATCCGACTTCGCCGGTATAGTTGGATGGCTTAGATTACGCCCAGGGTCATAGAGCAAGCATGTACATGCTCACCGTCGACCCAAGATGTTGCATACATGGTCAGTCTCCCCAAAAGAGGCGCGCGCAACCTAATTAGGGTTTGCGGCGCAGAAACATCTCGAGCGTCCATCTTCGCAGGCTTGGACGGAAGGCCAAGATGGAGACTTAGAAGGAACCGAGCATGCTAGCATGACCACCGTGGGCCCGGATTCACATCTAGTTGATCGGCCAAGATCGGCGGTGATCAAGCTCCTCGGTACGCGCCCCCAAAGGTGACGTGTCACGGCCCCTCCATAAATTCTAATCTCGACCATTCGTCTTTGCCGCCTGAGTCGAGTGGCTTAGATTAAATCTTTGCGAGTCAAGCAGGCATGGGCGTGAACACCATTGCACTACCTCCATGTAGGGATGATCGGTTCCTCCATTGGAACTCTCTAAACATGCAAATGTTTGGGCCGAAAGAGTCAGCATGCGCGCCTCCCATCCAACGGTCGCAAGCAAGGCTACGAATCATCTCGTCCGTCCAGCTTCGCAAGCTTGGACGAATAGCTTAGGGTGCGAATCAACCATCAAACAAGGTATCACTATGACCACCATCCGTCACTCTTCTTCACAAGGTAACCGACCAAGGCATGGCCTGTCTATCTGACCTCCAAACGGTTCCTGAAGATGGCTGCATGCGATGTTATACCAAGTTCATGGTTCACCCTGCACTATTTTCTGTGGGTCCCGCGATCCACACACTCACGACATTAATCACGTCACAACTGGGGGATACAAACTGGGGTATTGGTCTGGCGATTTACAGCGTGCAGCGTGCAACGCGCCATCACAAGAACGTGTTAGGAAGACATGGGCGGTTAAGTCAAGATGAGAGAAGTGGGCAGTTCTGGTCATGTGACACTCACACACAACTCCACTCTTCCCTCACTCCACTTCCTCCACTTCCCACGAGAGACGTGAAGAAGGCTTAATGACTTGTATAAATGGGTTCTCCTCCCTATTTCCAAAGACAGAAGTTCGAACAACACAGAAAACCAAGTGTTAATCGTATTCAACACCCAGAGCCTGCCTGCAACATTTGCTAGCCTTCTCAACCTTCTGTTAACAAGTCATCAAATAGCCTTCACCTTCATACTCTCAACACCTTCTTCGCTTCCCTCCCTAAGATCAACCTCACATCCTTCACCTGTGACCGAAATAAATCTGGAACGGCTGTGTCTTCGGTTTATGCCAGAATTGTATTGATTATCTCTCGAATCAAAGTGCTCATCGTGCAGCACATTTGTTGAAGGTTTAAACTCACTTCTCATCCACACACACCCAAAATTACCTAAACCGGCAGAAGTAATTTTCTCCCACAAACACTGAGTAACTAGGATTTTAGTTTACTTAGTATTGTCTACACGAAGTTGCAGGTTTAATTTTTGTAGCGTCTTAATTCATTGAGTATTCAAAACTGGACTAGGTCCCGGGGTTTTCCTACAATATTGTAGTTTTCCTCGTTAACAAAATTCTGATGTGTGCTTTACTTTATTTCCGCATTATAATTGTGTTTATATTATAATTAAATTAATTACACTTGTACGTTAACTAGGCACTTGATATTAATTCTATAAGGTTTCGGTTATACCGTACTTATTATCAAGTAAACACTTTGTTGTAGTATTGTCTCGATTTCGTATCCACAGACGATCACATAAAGTGTATTGGATTTCTCCACTTGACTTTGATATTCTTACATTGTTAGGCCAGTCCGGACTAACCCTATTTCAAGTGGACACCGTGTTGAAATATTCCTTGAGTGATTGTTTCTCCAAGAGGTTTATACACGGTAGAGATTGAATAGGTTGTGATCAAATAAAAAGATTGTGGTATATTTGGGTACCCTCGTCTATTCAATAACCCCTACTGGATATCGACTCATCTATGCATTCATGTTAGAATTCGAACAATATACCAACAACATCACAGAATATGAGGCGATCATACATGGTTTACGCTTGGCACGAAAGCTGGGCGTATCAGATGTTCGGTTGACTAGTGACTCTCAGTTGGTCATTAGACAAATCGAACTCAAGTACCAAACTTTAGATCCGGTGTTATCTTCGTACTTGAAGCTATCTTAGGAACATGCATCTAAAATCAGCAACATAGCATTCAGACATGTATGCCGAAAGGACAACAGACACGCAGATGTCTTAGCATTTATATCCTCTATGCTAAGGGACAGAAACACCACCGCTGTGAGAATTGGAAGGATATATGAACCTTCGATAGAAGGACCAATCTTAGGCACTGGGGATGCATTATCCATTCAAAATTGGGCCATGAGAGAAGCAGACAAGGGAAAAACAAGCGAATAAATGAAAGAATCAGACGAAGAAGCGAAAGAGTCTGACGAAGATCAATCCATGACAGATGAAGGCAACGTAAATGAAGCAGAGGATGATTAGAGAATTCCAATCCACCAGTACCTTTACAAAGCTACATTACCAGCCGACGTTAAAGAAGCTCGGAAACTCGAGTGAAAGCAGCAATGTACAGCCTTCGTGACGGAATACTATATAGGAGGTCATTTCTCAGACCCCTAATGTGGTGCCTCTCATGAGCCGAAAAAAGGAGAATACTCCATGATATACACAACAGTAATGCTGGCAACCATAGCGGAAGAAGGTCCTTGGCGGTTAAAGCCAAAATGCAAGGATACTACTGGCTAAGCATGGAAAAAGATTCAAAGAACGTGGCTAAGATATGTGAAAGGTTCCAACACTTCGCCAATAAAATCAAAGCACCAATAATAGAGCTTAACTCGGTTACCAGCCCTTGGCCATTCGTTAAATTGGGGGTAAAAAAGTTGTACCTCTGATAGAGGGAACATCGAAAAGAAAATATGTTATCGTAGCTTCGGATTACTTCACTAAGTGGGTGGAAGAAAATCCTTTGGCAAGAATTAGAGACACATATGTCTTCAAATTCTTGTTTGAGCAAATCATATGCAGGTTTGGAATACCAGCCGCCATAGTTTCAGACAATGGCAAACATCTACAAAGAAAGAACATCGATATGTTGTTCGATACCTTCAACATTCAGAAGAACAAGTCAACTATGATATATCCTAAGACCAATGGACAAGCGGAGGCAACCAACAAAACCATAGCAATGAACTTGAAGAAGAAGCTACGCGTATACAAAAGAAGGTGGTGAGAACGGCTACACAACGTCCTAAGGGCCTATCGAACTACAAAAAGGTCAGCTACGGGGGAAACACCATGATGGGATATTTTATATGCCGCAAGTGCACGGTTGTCGATAAGACGGTATACAAATGCGGGTTCATTCCACAAGGACTAAAGTTTGTTACCTTCAATTTATAATCAAATAAAGTGAGAAAGATAAATAATTAATTAAAACTAATAACATAAATAAATAAGAAAATAAAATAAAATAAAAACCTAGGGTTCCAATAATCCACCACTATTATGCGTAAATCATTCAACATTTCTCTATAATACTTTTCTCATTAGCACAAGATGATTTAGGACACGGGTATGTCTCGAATGATAAAGCTTTATAATCAATAAAATTATCAAAATACTAATAATTCTACCCATTTAGATGCCGGTCTCTAATTTGAAAATAATTACAAAGAAAGCAAGCATGAGGACGTATGAATAAAACTATTATCGTTAACGCACGAGAATATATGACCAAGATAAAGTATTATTAAAAATGAATTGAAATCTCTAACACATAATAGGGTTTTATGAGTAACCCTAGTGAAGAGATTACTCCATTACAAAAGAAAAGAAGAAGAGACGAAAAATGAAAACTCTATTATTTTTGCTTTAGACTACGGACCTCCGACCTCTCCCCCTTTTCCATCTGCTTCAACCAGTATTTATAGTTTTCAAAGGAAACTACTTTCCTTTAGCATATCCACTACCACATCATTGCCCCAATGAGAATGCGCCATGTGTCAGGACAACACAAAATCCTCAAATAAGAATGTTCCACGTGTCAAATAATATCTCATCATGAAGTCACCATTTTCTTTATTTGGAAAATATATTATCCTTTATCTCCTTCTTTATTTTGTTTATTTTTTTCATTAAACAAAATATATTCAAATATCTTTTATCATAATTAATCTCTTATAATGGTCTTCACACGCCGTGGCACACTTTTACTTGGCATGCTTACTAAACCCATATTCAAATAATTGGCCCAACAATTCTTCATGTTTCCTTTTGGGCTTAACACATCAAATCACTTCATTTATCCGGCAGAATTCCGTATTTTAGTCCATAGAGCTTTATTTTCTAAAAACTGCAAAAATAAATAAAATCATCAAATATGTACAAAATAAAGAACTAAATAAATGTAAATTTGAGTAGTAAATATGTAAGAATTAAGCACTTATCACTCCATTCTTGTTGACCTACGAGGCCGAAGAAGTCATCCCAATGGAGGTTATACTCCCAACAACAAAAACAGAGGCTTGGGAGAAAAATCTAACAATAGACTTGATGTTAGAAAAACTGTATGACCTTGAAGAAAGAAGGGAAGTATCCCTACAAAAGATGGTAAATTACCAACGAAGGCTAACTCGGGAATACAACAAAAGGGTTATCCCTCGCAACTTTGTGGCTGAGGAATACGTACTGCGTCAGATACCTCCATATTAAAGGAAGAAGGAGTGGGGAAAGCTAGCTCCAACATGGAGCGGGCCCTATATCATACACGATATCGCCAGAAAAGGATCTTACTACCTAAGAACCCTAAAAGGAGAAGTGCTACAACACCCTTGGAATGCGATGTACCTAAAAAATTGCTACTCATAAGAGATTGGTAATTACTCAGGAGAAGAAAGGAATACGCAATATCCCACCATGTTCTATCCCTGAAAAAAGGTATTGTAAACCTTACTAATTAATGAAAGAAGCTTTTACTAAAAAAATAGCTTTTTTTGAAATAATTGGTTAGAATATACACCCTCCATCAGGAGTGATGACGAGGCAAGGCAAGGCATAACTGCACATATGTCAATATCAGATCCTTGGGGCGATGACTCATTCCATGAGCCATAAGAAAAAAACAAGATATCCCCTATAGAGATACCCTGTTGAAGTAAAGCATCCATCGCGCTAAACGCGTAGGGTTAAAGGAAAATTATTGCCCACGTAGGGACCTTAGCCACCATGATACCTTCTGGATAAAGGATATCCTGGTAGGACGTTGAATGTTCCACCAAAGGTTAAACATACCTTATCACCTTGTGATAACTTGATTGTGCGACCGGTTAAACACATTATGTCTAAACTAAATATTCATGCAAAGATATAGGTGAAATAATAATTTTACCAAAATACATCTAACATTTCTTAAAAGTTGCATGGCAGATAACAAAGGTTCAAACAACCACAAGGCATTGTTTCCAAGAACGGAGATATCTCAGCTAAAGAAGATACCTCGGCTGAGGACATAAACAACAAAAAGGGGTTCACTTAAACAAGGTTCAAAGATGATAAAATCAAGGATAAGGGAGACGTTCAAAGATAACCCCGTCAGCTTGGCGTTCAGCTTCAGAAAAGGCATCATTGATGTAATCAATAGCCGAACACTCAAATTGGACCTTTATTTGGGAGGCATGAGCCTCCGAGTTAGAGGCTGATTTCCGACGAAGCTCCATCATCTGAGCACTGAGATGGTCATTAGCATGCTGAAGCGACTCAGCTTTAAACTTTACAGCAGCATCAAACTAACGAGTTATCTCCAATGAAGATACTTTTCTCTCAAGATGGCTGACCTTAGCATTCACACCTACAAGCTTCTCCTGGAGACCTGCGATTATACATAGGATAAGTAAGGAGCGAAGAAGATTCAGGGCACGAAGTGTGCTACGGGAATAAGAAGACCCTAAGATACCTCCAGCATGTCTAAGGGAATCCTATAAACTATGTTGGGCTTCGGCAAGATCTTCTTCAGCAGTATTAAGATCTTGTACCAAAGCATCACGTTCGGTCTGGATATCTTCAACATATTTCCGGAGCGAAGCATTCTCGGAGGATAAGACATAATAAACATTCTCTAACTCTTCCAATATCTTTAACATATATGCACGGGACATGGAAGAGGGCATAGAAGAAACCTCACTAAATTTTTTATTAAGAGAACATACCTCAGAGGATAATACGTTACGTTCGGCAGTAACCTTAGCTAAGGAAGCACATGCATCCTCAAAATCTGCACGATACTTTTTGCGAATAATCTCTTGAGCTGAGAGGCGTTTTTCGACTAAGGAAATATCCTCACCTGAGGGTTTCGTCGCATTATTTTCGAAGCGAAGCCATCTTCTTCACAAGGTCTGAGTTATGAGTAGTCTCGAGGGAGATTTTTACCTCATTATGAAAGGTCACGTTCATCAACCTATCATACTTCTTCAGATAATACCAAATATCGGAGGCCAACTTGGATACTTGCTCCTAAAAATGTCTGAGCTCACCAGAGCTACCAGCTGGCAGGCGTAGGTTCTCTCAGGACTATGCTACCAGACAAAAATAATAGCAAATCTAAAAGGGAAAAGGAACGAACCTATGACTTTAGAGGATTCAGCATCCAAAGTTGAATCAGCGTCCTTGCGTCCCTCATCAGAAACCTTCGCAGTGTTATTGGCTATCTCAAGAGCCAGCAAAAAAGCTTCTAAGGACCTATGAGTCTTCCTCAGTTCGTTCTCTAACAAAGGTACCTTGGCGGCAGAAGCAACATTACCGAAAAAAGGCTGATGTGCACTGACAAAGGCATAATCTTGGCGAGCACACTCTAACAGAGCACTCAAGTGGGTACACTTAGCCTTATAAAACTTGAACAAGGTGCATCCAACATCGATTTGTTTGCAAAGCTGCAAACACCGCAGCATAAGAACAAAAAAAGGTTCTAAATAATGCACAAAACAATAAGGAAAAAGTCACTTACTGAGAACAAGGAAAGACGAGGAAGGAAATCTGCGTAGGTATCCATGAAATCCTTCATCTCCTGGATGCTACCCATGTGGATTTTACCAAAGCTTTGACTGGAACGAAGGCAGTCTGGATCAAAGAATAGATCCTTGGCTACTTGATAGTGAGCAGTCAAAGTATCCAATCTTGAAGCAATCTCCAAAGAATCAGTCAGCTGATGGCAATCAACCTCAGTAGAAAAGGGACCATTCGAATCCCGTAGTATGGATTCAAGGATGGCATCATCGGAGCTACCAAGGCTCAAGTTCTCAGGTAACTTACCATTTCCAAGATCAGTAAGAACCCCACCAGTCTCCTGAGAGCGAACATGGGGAACAAGTACTGAATCCTCACCACGACGAAGAAATGGCATAGTGGATGAGCATGGAATAGGAGAAAATGATTGACTAGAGGTGCCACCCAAGTCCATGTCACTGGTAAAAGGAAGATTACCCAGTACGGTCCAATCTGGTGATGAAGGTGGTGGTCCAACAACCTTGCTAACGGGTGCAGTAGAGACAGACTGAGCAATTCCCAATGAAGTGGGCGTAGCATTGAAGGAGAAGATGACAAGTGAAATCACAACCTTCTTCTTCGACTGGGAGTCTGAGCTACTGACCCTCACTATTAGAACTGCACCCTTCGCAAACGAACCGCTTGAATGATGAGAGGTGGCAAGAGAAGACGGAAGTCCATAAGAAGATAACACCATATCACCAGTAGAAGCCGAAGCACATGTTTCATATCACTAGGAGCAGGAAATGCAGGTACCTTCGGCAGCAAAGCATGAGTTACAACTTGGGTACTAACTTGGCCCACCAGTGAACAGCCGCCATCAACTTGAATTTTATCACCTTCCATGGAACCAGAACGAATGGGACTAGGGCTATTTTTCGAAAAATCTTCCTAAATATCATCTAAGTGGGGATTAAGGGAAGTATCCTCAACATCCTCCATGTCCTCGTCATCCAGATATTTCTCAATAGCTTTAGGATCCTCATTGGATTCTTCAACATCGATTACAACCTTCAACTTGCCTTTCTTCTTGGAAGATTGAAGAAGAACATATGCGCGATCTAAGGATAAGGGGAAAAATACTAAGGAATCTAAGAACAATAAGGTAGGGTTATAATACTTACCTTCGCAGGTGTTGAATTAGTAGCTTCAATCGAAGCCTTCCCTTTTACGGGTAGCTACGGAGTTACCAGCAGAGCCCGGAGAAGTCCCGGCAGATGAAGCAGGGGCAGGCTACAAAAGAAGTATAAAAAAATACTTAGCAAAAGGACACAAAACAAAGACGGAAAGAAACAAAGAAATCCAAACAAAGCCTATCTCGTCAGGAATGGCAGGGTTGAAGACCCAATGCTAATATCCATCATATTTGGGAGGCAGATACGAAGCTGAATGAGGGATGTTAGGATCTATGGTAGTAAAACCGAAGGTCCATGGACCCACTACACGAAGAGGAGTACGCGCCCACAGATTATCATGGTCCAGAAGAATGCGATCATACTTAGGCAGGAAAAGCTTAGTAGAGTAGGGGATAAAAGTCAACCCAGTCTTGTCAATCTCCTCCAACAAACGAAGTTTCCTTCCCTAATCTTCTTGGAAGTAACATGAATGCGGCGTGGACCAACACTCCAAGGAAGAAAATTACTTTCTAAATGGATTCAGCATACGTAGCATTGAAGTTGGAAGGGGTGTGATCATCTTGCTTAGACCTCCTAGGAGCAAAAAGGTCATAAGACTTCAGAGGAGTCTTACCCTTGCTATGGTACCAACTCTCACGAAGGGCACGCCAATAGTTACTAGTGTATTGCATAATCCCTTAGACCGGGGTTTTGTTCACCGGGTCATCCCTGGTGGACAGAACATCATAGTAGTAGGGATTCTTTCTACTAAACAAAGGCAGGAGCATACCTACGACCAATTGGCCAACACTGATCAACAAATTGTTCTCATCATAGGGGAATCTCCGGATATGATATTTAGTGAGAACATCAGGGTCATCAACAAAAAATATTTCAAATTTATGCAGGCGGAAAGACTTGGAGATCTCAGCCAAGGACAAGTTAGCATATCTATCTTTGTCATACAGATACAAACTTTAGAGCTCATAGTGAGGTGGAGGAGGAGGAAGATCCTCAACAACAACATCCTCTACCTCAGTTTCCATATCCACCTCAGTTCCCTCAGGTACCTCAGTGTCCTCAAGGGGTGGAGAGGGCGTAGCATCAGGATGATCCATATGTAGAGGTGGCTCAGTAGACAATCTAGGCCTCGCGCAGGTTTCTTTGGAAGCCTCATAATTCCTAACATCAACAGGATGAACAGTCCTTCAACAATGGTGGACCAAAATTTCAGTTGGCTTAAAAACACATTTGGGGCAAAAATAAGCATACTTTGGGCATGTGTTTAACTAAACTAACCAGAGGAAACAATTTAATCCCTCCATGGGACAAAATGGAGGATGATTAACCACCATGGTCGAAATTGCAGACGAAGAACAATCATGGCATAATCAAGTAAAATTACGAAATGGGAAGTAACCCATGTTTTTGTTGGAGAAAAATGAGTTTTATTGTTTTGGTTTTATAGTCTTGGTAGGAATGGAACTTAGGACCTTTGGGTCTCTAAGAGCACTTACTCATATTTCTGTGGGTGAATGAAATAGGACCTTTAGTCCCACATTGGGTATAACTAAAGAGGAGATCCACTATTTAGCTATTCCATGATGGATAGTTAGTAAAACAATGTGGGTGGAATGGGTGGGGCAAAATATTTTTGCCAAAATTCTTTTAGATTATTTCCTTAAATATTTTACAATCAAAATAAATTTTGTCTTAATGTGGTGGTGGGGGTGGGGGGGGGCATATGACCAGGTGCAATATATTTTGCTTACCAAAAATTCGTATGCAATAATGATCGGGTTTAATTGATTTAAATATTATTTTCGTTTTAATTTAAAAATTAAATTAAGTTGGCTATTTTATTTCCGTTTTAATTTAATTAGCTTCATGCAAGGAATTGTTTTGAGAATCAATTGTCATTACTGCACCTCTCTCATTTCGACCTATAAAAGGGGCTCGAACTTTTCATTCCAAAATGTGTCCAGAAAAAGCTACTATCCTTCTTCTTTTCGTGTCTCTCACTCTGTGTGGTTTTTACATTCTTTGTGCCATTTTTGTTGAGTTCGTAAGAGTGGTCAAGTACTGTAGTGCTAACAGTATTTACAACGGACAGTTTTATCCTGGATACGACTTGACCACAGGGTATAGGCATCACTCATTCTTGAGGCGTACCGGTCAACTATCGTGTTAAAGACAGCTTGATGATCAAGTGACTCTATCCTCTGTTTGTGATTCCATTGAGTGCTTATTTAACCTTTTCTGAAATTTATTTCTAACATCTTCTTTTAGTATTTTATTGTTATAGTTGCAACAATCTTAACACTATAGTCATCATCTGTCTGTAACAATGGGCAAGAACGATGTTGAAAAGCCTACAAAATTTTCTGGGAAAGACTTTAAGAGGTGGCACTCAAAGATGTTATTTTTTCAGAGTTACCAGGGGATGCATTCTTATGTTCAGAAACCTTTTGATGAATCCTTGAATGATGTTGGTCATGAGCCTGTTTTAGATGAATGGAAAAGGAATAACTACATGGCTAAAAATCACATTCTGAATTGTTTAGAGGATGCTTTGTATGAATTTTACAATGCTAATGAGAACTTTTCTGCTTTTGATTTATGGGCTGCTTTGGCGGCAAAATACCAAGCTGAAACTGCTGGAAGTAAGAAATTCTTGGTATCTAGGTTCATGGAATTTAAAATGTCGAATGACAAATCTTTGGTTGATCAATTCCTTGAATTCCAGCAAATTATCAATGAAATTCTTGCAGAAGGTATGGTGATTTATGAAACTTTTCAAGTGTCTGTTGTCATTGAGAAATTTCCTTCTTCCTGGTCTGAGTATAAGAAGAAACTAAGACATAAAACTGGTGAAGTCATTATGGTTGATTTGGGTAAGAAGATTCAAGTTGAAGAATTGTTGTTCTCCAAGGAAAAAATATATCTTCTGCAAGGGACATGTCTAACAAAGCTCATGTGATTGAACACAAAGGTTCCAATGCTGAAACGTGATAAGAACCGAAACAACTCCAAGAAACCTCATGGCAAGAAAGGTAGGTTTCAGGAACCAAAATCTAACATTAATAAAATTAAGGGTGATTGCTATGCGTATGGAAATCCTGGTCATATGGCGGTTCACTGTAGAAACCGTAAGGACCTTAAAAACAAAATAATGCTAATTTGGTTAAAACAACAAAGATGAATTTTCTGGTACGGTGTCTGAAGTTAATTAGGTAACCAATTTGAGAAACTGGTGGGTAGACTCTGGTTCTACCAAACATGTCTATGGAAACAAAGATATGTTCACCTCCTATAATAAGGAAGGGGAAGGCGAGAAACTCTATATGGGTAACTCATCTGCAGCTTCGGTTGTAGGAAAAGGCAAAGTTGGGCTCAAGCTCACTTCTGGAAAGACTCTCACATTGAATGGAGTTCTTCATATTCCGGATATCTGCAAAAATATTATTTCTTGTGGTGTTTTAGATGATAAGGGTTTTAAAATTGTAATAGAATATGGGAAATATGTTGTAACTAAGGGAAAGGATTTTGTAGGGCAGGGTTATAAGACTGAGGGTCTGTATAAGCTTAATGTAAACTCTGCTGTAATGAATAAGAATTATTTTTGTGCTTATGTTTGTGAGTCTTTGAATGTTTGGCATGGTAGCCTTGGACATGTAAAATATAAGTCAATGCATAAACTAGCTAATGTAGACTGCATACCCAAATTTAGTTTGGAAACGGAACACAAATGTGAAATATGCGTAGAATCAAAGTTTGCTAGAAAACGTTTTAGCAAAAATGTTCATAAAAATTGTAAACCCTTAGAATTAATTCACTCAGACCTAGTTGACATGAAATCGGTTCAAACTAGAGGTGGTAAGAAATGGTTTGTTACTTTTATAGACGACTGTACGAGGTATTGTAATATATATTTGCTTAGAGGTAAGGATGATGCCTTAAAAGCCTTTAAAATGTATAAACTAGAAGTTGAAAACCAATTGAATGCTACCATTAAAACCATTAGGTCTGACCGTGGTGGTGAGTAAAGAATTCCTATAGGAGATTTCGATGTAGAACATGGAATAATACACGAGGTTACCCATCCTTATTCACCCCAGTCCAATGGTGTAGCTGAACGTAAGAACCGTACCCTTAAGGAGATGATAAATTCCCTGTTAATTATTTCAGGATTACCTTCTAACTTGTGGGGGGAAGCTGTCCTCTCAACCTGTTATATCCTGAATAGAGTACCCTTTAACGGATCAAATAAAACTCCATATGATTGTGGAAAGGTATACAACCAAGATAGGACCCAAAACTTCAAAGTGTGGGGGTGTTTGGATAAGGTTTCCATCCCTAAACTTAAAACAACCAAGATAGGACCCAAAACTGTTGACTGTGTCTTCATAGGGTATCCTGAGCATACTTCTGCATATAGATTTATGGTTGTGAGTTCTGAAATTGGTGTGAATACTATTATGGAGTCTAGGGATGCTGTGTTTTTTGAAAATGTTTTTCCATTAAAATTTGACTCTCGTAAGAGAGGTGTTGATCCCCTAGATGTCCCTTCAACCAGTCATACTTTACCGTAAGAGGAAGATGAAGTAGAAATTGTGCCTAGGAGAAGTAAAAGGGCTAGAACTAAAACCTCCTTTGCACCTGACTTTATAACACTAACAGAGTCTGATCCTAAGACTTATAGAGAAGCCATGACTTCTTCTGAAGCTCCATGGTGGAAAGAGTCTTCTATTAGTGAAATGGAATCCATCAAAGAGAATGATACGTGGTAGTTAATATATTTACCTCCAAGGTGTAAGGCTAAGGCCATAGGATGTAAATGGATCTTCAGGAGGAAACGTAACTGTAGGACCAGAATATCGCCATGATATTACTCTTGCGAGATTAACAACACTTCTGCGAACACCACCGCGAGCTCTTCAACAACACTTTGCGAGTATCACAAGATAATTTAAAGAGTGACGTAATAGCTGACGAATGAAGAAACACGAGAAGATCATGATTGTCCTGCGAGGGTTAAAACGCTTGCGAGAATTAATATTATAACTACTATGATAATATTGCAATTAAGATCCGAAATTAAAGGGGAGCTTAACTGTCATCTACTATGTAATTACCCTATATAAAGAGACCCAGTATATTCATAAAAGGGGATGATGTATTTTTTGAGTGTTGAGAAAGTCTTGAAGAGAAAGAAAATTCAAGAGAGCAGTTGTATTCTTGATTTCTTCCATTTCTTGTAAACATTTCTGAGAATCAAATAATAAAGTGTTGTTTTTAATCTTCAAATATGTGTTAATTATTGTAAGTTCTTGTCAAGGGTGTAGTGTAGGATTTCCTGCAACTACATTTTGGCGCCCGAAACAGGGACTGAATTAACAAAAATCATAGAAAAAGCAAGGTAGAAGATGAGAGTTATTCAAGATTAAGAAGATAATTGAACAAATCAGTGAAATAGTTGAAGGAAAAATGATTAGAGCCAAAGAGAATTGTAGGAAATTTGAGTGTGGTATGGTAACAAGAACAATGATAAAGAGAATTGTAGGAAATTGGAGTGTGGTATGGTAACAAGAACAATGATCGTCAAATTCCATGAAAACATTAAGGGGAAGATACATAAATGAGATTTTGAAGGAAAGAAAATTATGACGGTAGAGAAAATATCATCATTGAAGGATTGGGAAAAGCAGAAAATCACATTTACAGCAGCAGAAATACCAGAAGAAAATTTAAATCACACATCTCCTTTGGTAATCACGGTATCCACTGTACCAATGGAAAGGGGAAAATCAATAAAATCTGCGGAAGAATGGGCCATGAATAGAACTTTGGTGGACGCGGGAAGTTTTGTGGATATAATATTTTATCATGCATTCAAGAAAATGGAATACAAGGATGAAGAAATGTCTTGTTCAATATGTCATATTCATGGCTTTGGAAAATCTTTAACAAAACAAAAGGCGAAATAGTGGTACGAATTCCGCTAGGAAAGATTGAAACGCAAGTAACATTTTGTGTGGTAGACGTGGAATCGTCGTATAACATGATATTGGGAAGACCATGGATACATGCAATCAAGGCTGTAGCGTCAACATTGCATCAATGCATCAAATTTCCTATGCCCGATGGGATTGGGGAAATTAGAGGAGATGCTGATCTAGCGAAGCTTTGTTATCAAACTGAAGTGAGAAATTATGAAGAGCATCCAAAGATGCGAAAAGCTCGAAGAAAAATGGCAAAAGAGACAAAGAAGAAGAATTTAAAGTTTACATGATAATCGCAAAAGAAGGAAAAGGAATACCCAGCGAAATCTCGCAAGAAGGAGAAGAACTCGCGAGATTTGTGAAAACCTCAACACCAATGGGAGAGCCTGAAGCCAGCTACACCGTAGCAGATCCAACAAAAGAAGTGAACATTGAAAGTAAAGGAGAACCTAAGATGTTAAAAATCGGAACGAAGATGGATGCAAATGAAGAAGAACAAACCGTAAACCTCTTGCGAGAGTATAAAGACATCTTCGCATGGAATATGGATGAGATGCCTGGAATAGACCCATCAATTGCATGTCATAAGCTAGAAATCAACAAGGAGGTAAGACCATTTAAACAAAGAATAAGGAAAATCGCAACAACATATCATTCCCAAATAGAAGAAGAATTACAGAAGATGCTTGATGCGGGAATTATAAGGCAGGCAAAGTACCCGGAATGGATTGCAAACATGGTGGTGGTCCCAAAAAAGCATAAAGGGATAAGAATTTGTATATATTTCACTGACTTAAACAAAGCTTGTCCTAAAGATAGCTTTCCATTACCAGATATTCCTCAAATGGTCGAATCAGCAGCGGGAAATGATAGAATATCTTCATTAGATGGGTATAAAGGATATAATCAGATTCCTATCACTGAAGAAGACCAAGAGCACACCGCATTCTTTGCCCTAAGAGGATTATACTGTTATACAAAGATGCCCTTTGGTTTACAAAATGCTGGTGCAACATATCAAAGAATGGTGGAAAAGTGTTTGCAAAATGGATCCATAAAACATTAGAGGTATATGTAGATGACATGTTAGTCAAAAGCAAAGAAGCTAAAAACCATGTGCAAGACTTAAAGGAGATTTTCGATCAAATGCGACATTTTAACATCAAGGTGAATCCCGAAAAATGCATTTTTTGAGTAGCTTCAGGAAAATGTTTGGGATACATTGTGTCAAAGGAAGGAATACAAGTTGATCCAGATAAAGTATAAGAAATTCGCGACATGCCGACACCAGCAATAGTAAAATATGTGCAGAAGTTGAACGGGCTCTTAGCCTCGCTAGGAAGATTCATCTCACGATCTTCAGATAAATGCAAGCATTTCTTCAACATACTCAGGAAGGGTACAAAGTTCAAGTGGACAGATGAATGTGAGAAGGATTTTCAATGAATTAAAGAATATTTGATAAACATATCTATCTTACAGAAACCAGAGCCCGGAGAAGAATTATTGATCTACCTTGCCACAACTTCGCACGCGTTAAGTGCAGTATTACTGCGAGTGGACGCAGGAATAGAAAAACCAATTTATTACATCAGCAAAACATTTAATACTGCAAAAAAAAATTACTCAAAGATTGAGAAGTTAATTCTGGCATTGGTTTATGCAACCTTTAAACTTCGCATCTATTTTCAAGCACATAAATAAAAGTATTAACAAAGGTACCAATTGAGTCAGTAATGAAGAATTCAAAAAGATCAGGCAGGGTTGAGAGATGGAATGCACAAGTAGGGCACTTTGAAATCAAATACGAAATCCTATCCTCGCCAAAATCACAAGTTGTAGCAGATTTTTTAGCAGAATTTCCTCTAGAAGATGATGAAGCTGTAAAAAAGATGGACATAGAAGAAGAATATGGAGACCCAAAAGATCTATTAAAATAACCCAACATGTGGGAAATATTGGTGGATGGATCATCAAATGGGGAAGGTAATGGAATTGGAGTTGTCTTTATTTCGCCAGAAGGAGAAAAAATGGCTTTTTCATTTCGTCTGGAATTCACGTCCACTAATAATGAGACGGAGTATGAAGCGGTGGTGCATGCGTTAAAATTCGCAATAAAAATGAAGTTGGAAAATGCTAGAATTACTAGTGACTCGCAATTGGTTATTCTCCGGATAAAAGGAGAATACACAACAAATGAACTATGTTTGAAAAAATACAAGAGCCTTGTTGAAGAATTATCTGCGAGAATTCCAAAAATAAAATGGAGGCATATATCAAGAAAAGATAACAGACTCGCAGATACTTTTGCTTTCATATCTAGCATGATGATAAATCCAGTTGCGATATGCATAAAATTTCAAACACTTGTATCACCCTCAGTCAATAAGGAAGAAGAAGATGAAGCAGATGTGGTGATGATAGAAGGTGGTGAAGAAGAACCAAAAGGAAATATTGCAGACTGGCGAACATAACTTCATGCATATTTGGCAAGAGGGGAGACACCAAGAAATAGATTAGAAACACATAAGTTAAAAATCCGAGCAACAAATTATGAATTAAGAGATGGAGTATTATATCGCAAATCTTTTAATGGACCATCGCTAAGATGCTTGACACGGGAAGAAGGACAAAAGTTGTTAAAGATGTTGCATAGTGGAGACGCTGGTAATCACAGTGGGGGAAGATCTTTGGCATACATAAAAAAAATTCAAGGTTATTATTGGCCATACATGCATGAGGACACAAAGCAACTTTCAAGACGATGCGAAGATTGTCAGCGATATGGAAAGAAAATACATGCACATGGGGCACCATTGTCATCCTCAAACAGTGTGTGGCCTTTTGGAAAATGGGGGTTGGATATTGTGGGACCATTTGTACCAGGTTTTGGACAAAGAAGATATTTAATTATCGCTACATATTATTTCACAAAATGGGGAGAAGTAAAGGAAGTGCAACACATCCGCGACAAAGACATTTTTACATTCATTTTTGAAAATATAATTTGCAGATTTGGGATTCCTGCACAGTTGGTATCTGATAATGGAAAACAGTTTGAAGGACAGAATATCGAATTGTTACTTAATGCATTTAAGATTAAATGTGGAAAATCAACACCACTATATCCACAAGCCAACGGACAGGCAGAGGCAAAAAATAAGACAATTGCAGATATACTGAAGAAGAAATTAGAGGGACACCACAGGGCATGGTGTGAACAAGTACATAATGCAGTATGGGCTTACAATACAACTAGACGGGAAGCTACTGGATTGTCACCCTTTTTTCTGACATATGGGGTTGAAGCTGTATTACCAACAGAAGTTTTATTCCGACAACAAAAAGAGAAGTTTGGGAAAAGAATCTTAGTGCTGGTATGATTCTAAATAAACTTGATGAGTTAGAAGAAAAGAGAGAAAAAGCCCTACAACATATGGAAAATTATCAGCGGAGATTAGCTCGCGAGTATAACAAACGTGTCAAAATACGTGAGTTCCAACCAGGTGATTTAGTGTTACAAGAAACACCAGTGTATCAGCGAGAAAATGGTGGAAAGCTGGCGAGAAAGTGGGATGGATCGTACATCATTAAAGAAATAGTTAAAACCGGGGCAAACAAATTAATGGACCCAGAAGGTAGAGATGTTGGTCAAATACTTGATAGACCATGGAATAGATTATATCTGAAAAGATATTATCAATGACAAATTCTGCGAGATTAGAGATGCTGGTGTGTTATATGATGAAACAGATAATAAATTTTTCTTTCTCTATCATAACTGCGAGATTCTTCCAATAATAGAGCAAATAATAAATGCAAAAATATCGCAAGAAACGCGAATAAAATTTCGCAGAGACATAAGAATGGGACGAACCTGTATGGCGTACACCCTAGTCCGCGAATAAAATTTCGCAAGAGGCAAATGTAAGACCTAAAGTGTATCATATAAGGGGGTATCTCTTTACATGACTCAGGGATAAGGTTATACCGCTGCTGGAACCTGAGTCATGGAGATGTTGGGGTTAAAGAAAACCTATCCGGGGGAGGTACCTTGGATTTCCAACTGTATAAGGTTATACCCTGGTTGGACGACCGAGGGTCTCTTCCAAGGAGTGCAGAGTATGACTAAGGCGCCGAGGTACACGGTTGAGCCAAGGATGCCCGGGGCGTACGAAATTACCATGGCCATTCTTGGCAAGTCTTGGCTATGATGCATTCGGCCCGAAGAAAACCCCACTTAGGGTGCAGTCTTGTAACTATAATCCATATATGCATAAAGGACAAGAGGATGCGAAAACAGCTGGTTGTTTTTAAGACCATATGGGAGGAGCTAGTCTTGTATGGCAGATGTGCCCTCTTTGAAGGGGCAACCAGGGGGAAGATAAGGGTGGCACTCTCCATTAGGGAGCTGATAAGTGTCTAAATACGGCAATGTCATGGGGCTTTATAATCGCAAGAACATTTAGACCTGTCATATTATCGTGTGATAAATACTATACAGAGGCAACAAGCCATAAGAAAAAGTAAAGATGAGATCAATGGGTTTTTACATGAAAGTGTAAAGACGTCCTGCGATTTCATCGCAAGACGACAATGTCATAGGGATTTGTTCTCGCAAGGGAACTTAGGATTGTCATATTGTCGCAGAGAAATTGGAAAAATACGGATAAGGAAAGATCAATGGGTCAATACATGAAAATGTAAGGACGTCCTGCGATTTTGTCGCAGAAACAAAAATTTGGCAAAATAAGACCTTTAACTAGGAAGGCAAAATAAGACCAACAGAATAATCCCAAACATTAACTATTTTCTTTTAGGAATGCAAGAAAGATTTGTTTATCACAGAAAAAATGATGAGATAAATAATATCCTTCAGAATTTTTTCAGAAATATTATTCAGGATCACACAACAAGATTATTCATAATTTTACAAAAATTATTCATAATATCGCAGTAATATCTATAATTTCTCAAGTACTATTCGCAACAAAGTTCGCAAGAAAAGACTTGTTCAATATAAGAAAGATAATGAGGGGCAAGTATGGGAATTGATAAATAAAATATCATTATCTTCCTTGAGAATATTCAAAATGACAGAAATAAAATTTAATTCCAAAGTCACATAAGGATACATTGCTCGCAAGAAAGAAGAAGAAAAAGAAAACAAAAACAAAATTCAAGTTTCAGAATTGGACTCGCCAACTTCATTATTCCTGCCAGTGTTATCAAATTCATCAGTATTCTTCTCGTTACGATTAGTTCGAGCTTCCTCTTCTTCTAGATCTTCGCCAGCAATTGCTTCACCACAGTAGCAACTTTTCTAGGAGGGTTATTTTCTTCTTATGTTGAATCTTCTTCTTTACCACTTGCATAGTTTAGATCATTATCAATAGGAAGAGGAATTTCATCATCATCATCTACTTCTAAAGGATCAACGGATACAGGAGGGAGAGAATTGGATATCAAAATATCATTCACAAGAACTTCAGCATTAAGATGAACTTTGCGAAGGAAGCCTCTATCGCGATTTTTGATCTCCATATTTTTGAAATATTCAAGGTAGTCATATCTCATTTCATCTCGATCGTGAGATTGAACAAGATTGGTAGTGAGCACTCCGTTTTCTTTGCAAACTTTAGCCAATTTTTCAGTCAGATCAGAAGTGGTAGAGTGAAGGCCTTTTTCAGATTCTGCGAGAAACATAAATTGACAAGAAAATATTCAGATGAGAGTCTCGCAACAAATATAGCAGAGATAAATTAAATAGAGAAATTAACAATTAATGCAGTCAAAATGACTACCTTCTTTTTGAGAAGTTAAGTTTTGAATTAATGTTAAGAAACAATTCTCCCATTGGTTCATGGCATCATCAAAGTTATCTCCAATTATACCCTTCAGGCGAGACTTTATAATTTCTTCTTTGGAGTGAAGATAAGTATTTTCTTTTGCTAATAAGGAGTAAGACTCTTCTAACTGAGAATATTGATCTTGGAGTTTACTGGCCTTTAAACTTAGAGTTAACATGCCTTTGATAAGTTTGTCTTTCTCTGCAGCAGAAGATTCAGTTATCTCCTTAAGTTCATCTTTTAATGAATGAAGAGATTGTTCTTGACCGTTACACACTTTCTGAAGAATGTTTATTTGCTGCGAGGAGATCGCCATCTTGTTTAAAAAGCTACGTTTCTCCTGAGACAAAGTTTTATTTTCACCTGATAAAGATTCCATCGCCATGTTAGCTTGGGTTAACAAATATGAGAGGCGAGTAACTTCGCTACTTAATAGATGTTGCATCTGTGCTAATTGATCATTCTCATTGGTAAGATTATCTATTTGATCGATCAAATATGTGTAAAGATTATCTAATCTATTATATTGATCCATCCAAGAATCTCTCTCAGCACGGGCTTCTTCAGCAACAGACTCAAATTGAAATATCTTCATTAATCGTTTCTGATTTAAAGCTAAATAGGTAAACCAAATATTTAAAAGGGAATTAAGTACAGAAAAAATGAAAATCTACTAAAACAGAAAAATTAGAGGCAGAGACAAAAAGAACTATACCTTTTAACTCCTTGTTTTTACTGCGAAGATTTTCGCAATTAAGTAAAGAGTTGCGAAGCTTGTGATCAATAATATCACATACTGAAGTTTTTGCCTTGGAGATTTCTCTTTAGAGCTTCAACTTCATTTTCTGAATACGCTTGTGAAGCAGTTCGATCAGAACCAAAATATTTGATTAAAGTCTCGCAAACATCATATTTGAAAGGATCAGTAGAAGATTTCCTGGCATCATCTAAAATATCAGACAAAACTTTAAAAGAAGCATCGACCCCTACTGATGCTTCATTAGATGAGGGAATAGGTGCAGAGGGTGAAGTAGTAATGATGGCGAGTTGGAGATTTGAGTCATTTGCGATGGTTGCATCACCAGAAAGTAGAGTGTATGGAAAAGTAACGGTTGGAAGTAAAATAGGAGAGGAAAAAGTTTTGTTCATAAAAGTTTGGGGAGTTTCATCCATTGAAGGATTAATGGCATTGGGAGTATTGATGATGACATTCTCGCAAATAGAGGATGGAGGTTTCATCTACGAAGTATTAGAAATAGATTTTGAAGACGAAAACTTGGGAATAACAATATCAATCTCAAGAGTCTTGGCTTTGCGATATTTCTTGCGAGGTTTAACATCATTTTCATCACCCTGCGAGTAATAATATAGATAAGAAACAGAGGCAACAATATTGTTATTAAGAAAAGAAATGTTTCTTACTACCTTATGACTTGCAGACTTCCTTTTCTTTTCAGTAAGTATTTGTTGTGAATCTTCGAGAAGATTAGGGTTTTGGTCGACAAACTTGGTGTTGGATGCAGTTCCACTGAAAATAAAACATAGTATGGGAGTTATATAGAATCGAGCAAAAAAGATCAAATAGGGTAGATAAACATGATTCAAACAAGCAAAATCGAGTTTAATAACGTCATAAGAACACATACCTTGATGATTTCATTGAAGTAGCAGCAGGGAAATCTAAAGAAAAAGAAAGTTGCAGGTAGGAAATATTTGCAGAGAACGAAGAGGTGAAGAAGACGAAGAAGAAAAAAGAAGAAAATATTTTCTTAATAGGTTCTCTCTTTTATAGACAAAAGGATTGTAACTGGGTAACAAAATGTTAACCGGTAAAAAGAGGAATATTAGACACGTATAGGCGGTTATACTTAATTCACGGAGCCTTGTCGGAGGAAGAAGATGAAACGATGAATAGCTGCGATATTTTATTTATCATGATCTTTCCTCCTTCGCAGAAAAGACATGAGAAGAGGCAAGATGTATGACCAAAATATCGCCATGATATTACTCTTGCGAGATTAACAACACTTCTGCGAACACCACCGCGAGCTCTTCAACAACACTTTGCAAGTATCACAAGATAATTTAAAGAGTGACGTAATAGCTGACGAATGAAGAAACACGAGAAGATCATGATTGTCCTGCGAGGGTTAAAACGCTTGCAAGAATTAACATTTTAACTACTACGATAATATCGCAAGTCAGATCCGAAATTAAAGGGGAGCTTAGCTGTTATCCACTATGTAATTACCCTATATAAAGAGACCCAGTAGATTCAGAAAAGGGGATGATGTATTTTTTGAGTGTTGAGAAAGTCTTGAAGAGAGAGAAAATTCAAGAGAGCAGTTGTATTGTTGATTTCTTCCATTTCTTGTAAACATTTCTGAGAATCAAATAATAAAGTGTTGTTTTTTATCTTCAAATATGTGTTAATTACTGTAAGTTCTTATCAAGGGTGTAGTGTAAGATTTCCTGCAACTATAGTAACATAGATGGAACTGTTTAAAAATACAAAGCTAGGTTAGTAGCTAAAAGCTATAAACAAAATGAAGGTGTAGATTTCTTTGATACTTACTCACCCGTTATGAGAATTACTTCCATTAGGATGTTAATTGTTATAGTTGCGGTTCACAACCTAGAGATACATCAAATGGATGTAAAGACATATTTTCTAAATGGTGAACTAGATGAAGAAATTTACATGGAACATCCTGAGGTCTTTGTAGTGAAAGGTTGTGAAAACAAAGTTTGTAAACTGAAAAAATCTTTGTATGGATTGAAACAAGCACCTAAACAATGGAATGAAAAATTTGATCATGTAATGTTTTTTAGTGGTTTTAAAATCAATGAATCTGAGAAGTGTGTATATACTAAACTTGTGAATGATGCATGTGTGATTGTATGCTTGTATGTTGATGATATGCTTATACTTGGTACACACATGGATATAATTAATTCCACTAAGAGCATGTTAAATGAGAACTTTGACATGAAAGACTTAGGCCCCGCAGATGTAATCTTAGGGATGAAAATTAGAATAAATTGTAACGATTATAGTCTTTGTCAATCTCATTATGTTGAATATGTGCTTAGAAAATTCAATCATTTTGATTGTAAACATGCTTATACTCCGTATGATCCTTGTTGTACACTCAAAAAGAATAAGGGTAATGGAGTTTCACAACTTGAATACTCACGAGTTATATGAAGTCTGATGTATTTGATGAATTATACTAGGCCAGACATTGCTTATGCTGTGAGTAGGTTAAGTAGGTATACTTGTAATCCAGGGCAGGAACATTGGAATATAATTTTTAGAGTGTTGAGGTATTTTAAATACACTTTGACCTTTTATTTAAATTATGAAGGGTACCCTGCCATCCTTGAGGGATTTTGTGATGCAAAGTGGATATCGGGCTCAGAGGAGTCTAAGTCTATGAGTGGATATGTTTTCACTCTAGCAGGTGGGGGTGTTTCTTGGAAAAGTTCCAAACAGACGTGCATAGATCGATCCACTATGGAATTCGAGTTTATTGCATTAGATAAAGCAGGAGAGAAATCCGCTTGGCTAAGATGCTTTTTAGAAGACATTCCTCTCTGGCATAGGCCTATGCTAGCTATATCTATACATTGTGATAATCAAGCTGCCATAGCTAAAGCTAAAAATATCTACTATAATGGGAAGTCTATACATATTCGTAGAAGACACGATACCCTAAAAGAACTAATCTCAAAAGGCGTTATTTTCATTGAGTGGTGTAAATGGGGAAAAACAATTTGATGGTTTTTAAGGAATCGAGGAGACGACCGTATGGAGGGGACTCCTTGAACCGAGCGAAATGTTCAACCTCACACAGATACACCGCTGCAAAGGGGGTGCTTTAAATTCGAGAGATCAATCTATAGTACTCCGGCCTAAACCAAGACAATGGCCATTCCAGAGTAAATTCGGTCACAAGAGAGGGTGGGTCGATCTGTAGGAGGGAAGCTAAGGAAAGTGTGGAATCAATGGTAATCAAAGATTTTAAGTGTGTTGAAAATTCTGAATATGATAAGTTCTGAATTATTAAAATCGCTCCGTTGAGAGTAATTGCTCAATTAATGAGTTGTTGATCTCGTGTTGTCTATGAGACCTGAAATCGTTGCATATTCAATCATGATTTCAGAGACTTATTTATATTGTTGGAATTGTAGACACCATGATCCCATGAAGTGTGACAGTTGATGGAATCAAATAGTAGGGAAATGGAAATCGTGTTTGAAACCAGTTGCTCATCGTGCTGAGACTTGGTCGATTTTCCATCCACTACTTTGTTAACTCCTTCAACTGATTACATGACTTGCTCACATTCCATCGTGTGTATGAACATTAGTGCCGTAGACCGCTAAACCAAAACCCTAGTTGATATCCCCCCATGTGACACGATATGACGTCTCGTGGTTAATTAGTCAGTTGTTTACTTCATGACTTTATGGGACGATGAGTCCATGTATTTTTTGAGTTGAACATGATTTTGCAAAATGTTCAGAAACTCATGAATTGAACGTGTCTATTAAGACAGAGGTATAATTCTCACATTGATAGTTGAGGCGACCAAGTATCGCTCATTCGATAAATTGTTGAATATTGATAGTTGAACCAATATTCCTTGATTTGAGCAAATATTGCTCATCTAAGTAAGTGTTGCTCGTCTGATGAATTATTGGTAGCGTGACCAAAATAAAGCCTTAATTAAAATACTGGTAGTTGAACCGAGAATAATTAATAAGAATACTGATCATGGGATCGTCGTAAAATTATTAGTGTTCGAATCTGGGAATATAATCCTTGGACTCAGAAACCCTAATTTGATTAATTGATGACCAATTCATTGTTTATTTGAAAATTAACCATGGAATGAAGGAGGTACCGGCTTCATGGGACCGTGGGTCGACCATGTAGATCTCATATACTTGATAGGTGTCTAAAAAACCGTATTATTTATCTATTGTTTATGCTTTCTATGCTAGTTTTCTTGTAAATTATGTATCTTATGTTCGGTTTTGAGTTTGTTAGGTGTTTTGGAGTCATTGGAGAAAAAGGAATTATAACTTGCTCAAATCCAGGATTTCTTCTCATCACCATGAAGAGGACGAAAAGACAAAAAGAACGGCGAAAGAATGGAGCGATTCCGACGTCGTATGAAGAATTGATGGGCGATTGAAGCCAGTCAAAGTCGTCAAAGATGTACAAGAGCACAAAATTGTTATTTGGATCCCAGCTAAGGATAAGGGGCAACTATCTGAATGATTCACTAAGGACATACTACAGTTCGTTAAGGGGACACTACCACCTGTATAAGCTAAAGCTAGGTCAGTTCAAACAATAATGTACAATCCATTTTTCTAATCGGACCAAGAAGCTGCTCAAGTCCATTGCTGGCAAGTGATGCCTTGTGGGGTGTTTACAACTAGTCAAGGGAGCATTTCGAAGAATCAAAGAGATAGAATGGGTGAAGTTCGAGCCAAGGGAACAGATAGGTTATTCATTTTCTGCCGTTCAAGTGCAATTGAGCAATGCTGATAAATGGAGGAGATTTTGGTATGGATCTGGAAACTGAGACATGGGTTTGTTCTAGAATGAATTCCACAGCAAAGGAAAGAAGTTCTAAGTGATTTTGAATTCGTTTTGCTGCCAAGGAAAGTCAGTGAAGAAGAGAAGTTTCTGCCATTGAAAGTATGGCTCATTGGCCGTGTTTGAGATGGAATTTTCGAATAATAAATGATGGGTGTTGTGTGATTGTAATCATTTGTGCAGGGAAGGAGATGGAATAATCTCTAAATCAACTGCAAGTATATCTATGAAGCAACAAAATTATGCACGTAATGTGTTTGAAGAAATGTCTGAATGACACAGCTCTTGCCAACCTCAACTGAATTGTAGGGATATGCAATTGGCAGGGTTGATGGGTTTGATTGAGCTACAGAGAAGGTGGTTGCAATGGACTGGTTTAGATGAATGCTTAAGGTATTGAGGCTGCAGATGGTTGAACTGGAGTATGAATTGTAGTTTGTCTGGTTGGGGCTTGCTGTGCAGGTTGGAACAAATGGAGAGCTCAAGCTGTTGGAAGTTACAAGGAGGTATGGCATGAGCAGTTGCAGTTGGAACTGTTAGCTGGGTCTAGTGCAATCGCATTGCAGGGGAAGCTGCACTGAGTTGCTCGACTTCGATGTTTTAGATGGCAGTGTCATTGTCAAGGTGCAAGCTGGTGCTGTGAATAGTTTTGGTGCTGGTTTGTGTGGATTGGCTTGAGTTATGAGGCAGATAATGGGATGGTGATTGTCAAGGAAAGGAGATGAATGTATGGCTTGCAAAATATGGAAGCAGCAAACTGGAGAGATGCAGTTGTGAAGTGCAGTTGGAACCAATGCAGGGACATGGAGGCTGAACTAATGGTGTTAATTGGGAGCTGTAGGTTTATATGTATGTCTAGAGCTGCAACAAATGGTGCACAAGGTGCTGTAATTGGCAGCAAGGAAGTTACAGGTTTGCAACAAATGGTGGTTTTGCACTTGGTGGTAACTGCTGGTGTTGTAACTGAGAATAATTGAACTGGAATGAGCCATGTAGATATATGCTAGGATTTATTAACAGGTGCAGGAAATGTATGGCTGATTGGGATTCAGTGCAGCTTTGAATGAGCTTATGAATCTGTGATGAAATGAGCTATAGTTCAAGTTGTAGCAGGCACATCTGAGTTATGAGGGTATGAAGCTGAAATGCAGCTGAGATGGTTGAATCTGGTGGTACTAAGAAGATGCATTGCAGGTGGACTTGCTGTAATTCTGTTGCTAAGAAGAGTCCATGGAACTGGTTTGCAGTGGCTAGGCATAGGTGTGATACAAGTAATTGAGCTGTGCACTGGTGGAAAGTGGTTGCAGCTATATGGGAACTCAATTTGAGCTGAAGGTGATTATGTTGATGCCAAGTAGGTTGTGTTGTAGTTTGTATGTGAGGCTGCTTATAGTTTCAGGGTTGACTGAGCAGGTGTGAGCTTGAACTGAAATGGAAGGCAGTAATGCAGTGCATATTTGAGACAGTTGGTAGTGAAGGTGGTAGGTGGTTAAGCTGTGCAGCTGGATCTACAATATGCAGTTTCTGGTGGCAATAGGCAGTGAAACAATGGTGGAATCATGGACTGGGTTTTTTAGCTTCAAGGGAGTATGGCAGTGGCATTGCTTGAAACCAATGCTGCAGAAATTGTGCGAAAAGTGGGCTAAAATGCTGAGCCGGTGGTGCTAGCTGGGGATGTCGAATTTTGGAATCAAAAGTGGGGATCGTAAAGATTCAGTCAATCGCGAGGGGGGTATGAGTCGTATGCAAGAATTGATGGCCGGACATATGACCTATGCATCACGCTTTTGCGTGCGTTTTCGCAAAAGATAAGGAATTGGTTTGGATGATTTTTGTGATTGTTTGAATTGCAGAGATATGGAGATGAGCTGCTAGGAGTGTGCATTTGCTGGTGATAGTTGCAGATGGCAAAAGTGATCGGAGAAAGTTTTCCGGTTACCGGATTCCAGCACCGATGACTGGAAACCGGCGATGATGACATAAATCCGGCGACTCAGTTTGTGACCCAAAAATTCCAGAGAGTTATTTTCACTCACGGGCTTGGCGGACAACTGGGATACGGGTTTGAGAAGACTTAACCTAATTTTGGGAAAGTATCCTTATGAGGAGAAAAGCATATAAATAGAAAACTCTTTTTCTAAACCTGGATATCTCCATTAGGGAGAGCTGCTGCTATTATTGTTCTAGGGTTTCATGATAGTTTTCTTCTTTACTTTCTATGATGAACTCCTATGCCATGAATAACTAAGTTTTATTATTGGTTCAAGATGTAGTGGGATTTTGAAAACCAAGTTATTGATTTTATGAAATAGTTTTCTCTCCATATTATCGTTTGATTTCTACTGCGCATAATAATTGCATGATTGATGTATTGCAATATGATTGAATGTTTGTTTGGTTGAGTCTAGAATTGATTGAACATACATCCATATCTATAGCTATTTTAGGGTTTTAATCGAGCGATAACCTTGAATACGAGTAGCATGATTTGATTGCGGTTTGTAGTGATACACTCTAGTAATCATATGTAGACTTTAACCTTTGTCCGAATTGTCATGCGCAATGTGTGAAAGTTGCATTGATTAGCCTATTTCTGAAACTTAATGCTCTTAGGAATTGAACTTGATTAGCGCAAGGCGTTAGGTTATTCTTTAGGTAGAATTCACATACGCATCTCTAATGTGTGTGTTGATGACTTAGGAAATTTACGGAGTATTCTTGCAATAAGGTATTCTAGGGCATTTGATGATAGCGAGATTAAATGTGAATTATATTCATATATTCAAAAACTTGTTTACAATTGAAGATGAAATCTGCAACCAATATTTTCACAACCTTGATCTGCGTGTTTACTTTTTATTGTTTTGCTTTTATTTTATTTTAGTATATAAAAATCAGAAAATCACCCCGGTATTTTATATAGGAAACCAAAACATCTTGACAACCTAGACCTCTCTGTGGGATCGATCCTTTCTTGCCCTTGCTATATTTATATTTTGAGTAGTAAGAAAGTGTAATTATTTTTGACGCATACGACAGCGATCAAATTTTGGCGTCGTTTGCCGGGGAATTTTATTTTTATTTTCTTATTTTGTATATTTGCATATCAAAGCTCCAACTTTTAGATATTTTTGAACAATTTAGAATAAACACTAGCCTTTCTAAGTAGATGGAATTTTTTCTTAGCGGTGAGGTGTATATTTTGGCTGAGTTGAGATTAGATGCCAACTAAATAGCTTGTTTAGTGTTTATCCTCTATTGTTCCGAAATAGCTATGAGTTGGAGTAATGAGTTTTTATCATGCATTTTATTTTCGTATTGTGTATATGTATCATGTTATGAATTTCCCATCTTGAACTTTACTTTGAATGACTAAATTTTACATTGAGGACAATGTAAAGTTTAAGTGTGGGGGAGTGTTCTCATATAGAGTTTTTAGCCTTGTTATTTTTTCCGTTGTGTTCGTATAAAAAAAAATCAGAAAAATAGAAAAACCAAGTAAAAAATTATGCTTTTTGAACTCCGAAATCTAGAAATATGTCCTTTAGGATGACACCATTAGTGGATGGAACCATTTTGAATGCAGGAGTTGATGAACCGATTAACCAAAAGGGACGAACATAGCTCAGAAATCACAAATAACATGATAGTTGTTACCATATCTCGGAATATCACCATATCGCATTCTATTTTTATTCTTCCATATTTATCTATTGTTCTCTAAGTTCTTTGGTGGGTCACTAAACATCGACGTGTTATTACTGCTAGGATGAAATAGAGTGATTGAGTTACTAGAGAAAAAAAATGAAAAAAACAACAACAAAGAGACCGACCAATTAGACCAAAACGGAATAAAAAAAAGACACTAGGGAATAGCAGTATGTGTGAAACGTTGCCCCTGTCTCCGTCGCCTAAACAAGCGTGGAATGCAGGATCCAAGGAAACTATCACGTACTTGCTGACAAGAAGCATGCGCTTGGATCCAAAAGATCTAATCATGCTGTCAAAAAAAAAAAAGTGAAAAAAGTGAAAAAGAAAAGAAAGAAAGTATTATATTGGTTGAATAAAGTCACTCCTGGTTCCCTTGTATATGCCAGTGAGTTGATGTAGAATTCAGCCAAGTAGCTCAATCCAATAGGCATAGGTTCATCTTAGTAGTGACCTTCAGACAGATATGGGAAACGTCGATCACTTGTGAACATTCGCCAACATCTACATCTATATCCATCTTCTTTATCTTTTCATTGTGATTGTGGTTTGTTAGTTTCCGAGTATTGTGGCTTGTTCGACTATCTAATTAAAGCTTTACTAATATATGAATTAAATTTGTGCAAGGAACCTCCTACTGTAGTCCTTTTGGATTCGTTCATTGATTTGTCACAAATAGATGGAGTTGGAAATATAGGTTTTGTAGGCAGACCTCTTGTAAACCTTCACGAGACTAAAACTCGTCCACTAGGGACACCTAGGGGTTTAAAGGCTTGTTATTAATGCTTAAAGTGATCATAGCCTCGACGAGACGGAGTTGTATGTATTCTTTATAATTCTTTTGTTTGATTTGCTCGAGGACTAGCAAAGTCTAAGTGTGGGGGAATCTGATAGGTGTCTAAAACACCGTATTATTTATCTATTGTTTATGATTTCTATGCTAGTTTTCTTGTAAATTATGTATCTTATGTTCGCTTTTGAGTTTGTTAGGTGTTTTGGAGTCATTGGAGAAAAAGGAAGTAGAACTCGCTCAAATCCAGGATTTACTCTCATCACCCTGAAGAGGACGAAAAGACAAAAAGAACGCCGAAAGAATGGAGCGATTCCGACGTCGTATGAAGAGTTGATGGGCGATTGAAGCGAGTCAAAGTCGTCAAAGATGTACAAGAGCACACAATTGTTATTTGGATCTCAGCTAAGGATAAGGGGCAACTAGCTGAATGATTCACTAAGGACATACTACAGTTCGTTAAGGGGACACTACCACCTGTATAAGTTAAATCTAGGTCAGTTCAAACAATAATGTACAGTCCATTTTTCTAATCGGACCAAGAAGCTGCTCAAGTCCATTGCTGGCAAGTGATGCCTTGTGGGGTGTTTACAACTAGTCAAGGGAGAATTTCGAAGAATCAAAGAGATAGAATGGGTGAAGTTCAAGCCAAGGGAACAGATAGGTTATTCAATTTCTACCGTTCAAGTGCAATTGAGCAATGTTGATAAATGGAGGAGATTTTGGTATGGATCTGGAAACTGAGACATGGGTTTGTTCTAGAATGAATTCCACAGCAAGGGAAAGAAGTTCTAAGTGATTTTGAATTCGGTTTGCTGCCAAGGAAAGTCAGTGAAGAAGAGAAGTTTCTGCCATTGAAAGTATGGCTCATTGGCCGTGTTTGAGATGGAATTTTCGAATAATGAATGATGGGTGTTGTGTGATTGTAATCGTTTGTGCAGGGAAGGAGATGGAATAATCTCTAAATCAACTGCAAGTATATCTATGAAGCAACAAAATTATGCGCGTAATGTGTTTAAAGAAATATCTGAATGACACAGCTCTTGCCAACCTCAACTGAATTGTAGGGATATGTAATTGGCAGAGTTGATGGGTTTGATTGAGCTACAGAAAAGGTGGTTGCAATGGACTGGTTTAGATGAATGCTTAGGGTATTGAGGCTGCAGATGGTTGAACTGGAGTATGAATTGTAGTTTGTCTGGTTGGGACTTGCTGTGCAGGTTGGAACAAATGGAGAGCTCAAGCTGTTGGAAGTTACAAGGAGGTATGGCATGAGCAGTTGAAGTTGGAACTGTTAGCTAGGTCTAGTGCAATCGCATTGCAGGGGAAGCTGCACTGAGTTGCTCGAGTTCGATGTTTTAGATGGTAGTGTCATTGTCAAGGTGCAAGCTGGTGTTGTGAAGAGTTTTGGTGCTGGTTTGTGTGGATTGGCTTGAGTTATAAGGAAGATAATAGGATGGTGATTGTCAAGCAAAGGAGATGAATGTATGGATTGCAAAATATGGAAGCAGCAAACTGGAGAGATGCAGTTATGAAGTGCAGTTGGAACCAATGCAGGGACATGGAGGATGAACTAATGGTGTTAATTGGGAGCTGTAGGTTTATATGCATGTCTAGAGCTGCAACAAATGGTGCACAAGGTGTTGTAATTGGCAGCAAGGAAGTTACAGGTTTGCAACAAATGGTGGTTTTGCACTTGGTGGTAACTGCTGGTGTTGTAACTGAGAAAAATTGAACAGGAATGAGCCATGTAGATATATGCTAGGATTTATTAACAGGTGCAGGAAATGTATGGCTGATTGGGATTCAGTGCAGCTTTGAATGAGCTTATGAATCTGTGATGAAATGAGCTATAGTTCAAGTTGTAGCAGGCACATCTGAGTTATGAGGGTATGAAGCTGAAATGCAGCTGAGATGGTTGAATCTGGTGGTACTAAGAAGCTGCATTGCAGGTGGACTTGATGTAATTCTGTTGCTAAGAAGAGTCCATGGAACTGGTTTGCAGTGGCTAGGCATAGGTGTGATACAAGTAATTGAGCTGTGCACTGGTGGAAAGTGGTTGCAACTATATGGGAACTCAATTTGAGCTGAAGGTGATTATGTTGATGCCAAGTTGGTTGTGTTGCAGTTTGTATGTGATGCTTCTTATAGTTTCAGGGTTGACTGAGCAGGTGTGACCTTTAACTGAAATGGAAGGTAGTAATGCAGTGCATATTTCAGACAGTAGTTGGCAGTGAAGGTGGTAGGTGGTTAAGATGTGCAGCTGGAGCTATAATATGAAGTTTCTGGTGGCAATAGGCAGTGAAACAATGGTGGAATTATGGACTGGGTTTTGTAGCTGCAAGGGAGTATGGCAGTGGCATTGCTTGAAACCAATGCTGCAGAAATTTTGCGAAAAGTGGGCTAAAATGGTGAGCCGGTGGTGCTAGCTCGGGATGTCGAATTTTGGAATCCAAAGTAGGGATCGTAAAGATTCAGTCAATCGCGAGGGGGGTATGATTCGGATGCAAGAATTGATGGCCGGACATATGAACTACGCATCACGCTTTTGCGTGCGTTTTCGCAAAAGATAAGGAATTGGTTTGGATGATTTTTGTGATTGTTTGAATAGCAGAGATATGGAGATGAGCTGCTAGGAGTGTGCATTTGCTGGTGACAGTTGCAGATGGCAAAAGTGATCGGAGAAAGTTTTCCGGTGATCGGAAACCGGCGATGACGTCATCAAATCCGGCAAGGGCATGGCGGCCGGCCCGGTCCCACGAGTTTCCCCAATTTTATGTAATTTTTGTGTATTTTTCCATGATATGAAGGATTTTTTATAATTTTGAGAGAAATACCATGAAATCAAGGAATTTCATTGGATCAAGGAAACCTTAAAATAATAATAAAAAAATAAAGGGACGTGTGGGACCGGCTGGGGCCCGGTCCCACGAGTTTCCCTAATTTTATATAATATTTTACATGGTTTTGTGAAAATACCTGAGGTTAAGGAGTTTTCATGAGATTAAGAAAATAATAATAAAATAATAAGGAACCATGAGGTGTGGGGCCGGCCGAGATCAAGTGACGGACGGTTGGCCAATAATCACGACCCCACAATATTTTCCTAATTTTATATTATTTTCTTGATGCAAAGAAAACACCATGAAACTGAGGAGTTTCCTCAAAACGAAGGATATTTATTCAAATGAAAGGATTTTCATAAGATCAAGGAAAATAACAAAAAATATGATAAAATATAAAACTGGTGTGGGATTAGCCACGACACGGTCGGCCGGGCGGTGAGCCCAATCCCTCAGCACCTTGGTCAATATTTTAATTATTTATTATTTTCCTTCGTATTTTGCATAGGTTCATCGTTTCGTCGTATTTTGAAATACTCGTTCGTGCGGTGATTGTTTAGTGCATCATCGTTGAGTACACTTACGCTATTTGAGTTGGGACTTATTCCAAGGTAGCTTAGACGCCCGTGCATTGAATATTTATTACTAACCCATGGAATTCTGCTGGGAAGAACCATAGATTGAAGTAACGAAATATTACGAAAATATTTGAATATTTTCATAAATTCATTGGATGAATCCAAGAATTTAAGAATAATTAACTGATGGCTCTATACTAGCAGAGCAAGCTTTCTATGAGCATTAATTATTCTTACATGTGCTTGCTGGAGCTTCATATCCTTTATATAGTCAGGGAAAACTGTTGTTTGTATCCTGAAGATGTTATCGCTCTATACTAGCAGAGCAAGCTGTCTAGGAGCCGTCAATCTCGTGATTCTATATAGAAATAATTACTGAAGTGTTCAGTATTCATGAGATATGTTGTTGTCCAACCGAGAGACTACATATTTGCATGTACTCTGAGAGAAAGTATTCTCAGTCAGAGATTCGATGAGAGACCGGTGTCTCAATCCTCGCGTCTGATTGCTGGATCAAAAGTTCTTATAATTATGGGTTTACGATTTTAGCCTTTGTCGAAAATCCACCATCTACATTAAGTCCGCTACTTAGTGAGGAACAGTCTTGTTCCTCAGTCAACATTAAATGGTGATTTACGGTTATAACAATATAAGTAATTGAACTTAGTCATTAGTTAAGACGTTAACGGATTTTGATAGTATGAGCAAACCACTACTTGAATGAAGATCGCAGTGGCATGATAGAGCATCGTTCGATGAGCATAAATTGGTGTTGATCCGCTAATTTGGACGATGGGACCTTGGTCATTTAGGATTCGCCGGCCGGGCCCGAAAAAGAAATCCTTATTTTAGGAATAGACGCTCGTTTGTTCGTTAGTTTAAGGAACAAACAAAATAGACCCGAGTCTAATGATATAAAATTTTGTTTATGAGCTTTCACGAAAACCAAAATTTTATCTTTGTGAGATTTCACAAAATGGAATAAACTCTCGTTCCAAAGGTGAATGATCGTACAAGAGAAAAGTTTTTTTTTTTTTTGAAAAGACGTGCATCTGTTAATAAATTTTTTACCTATGAGCTTTCATGAATTTTTTTATTTTCGATATGTAAATATTCACAAATTTTTGAAAATATACTCTCGCTTCAAAAACAGATGCTCGCGCGAAGGAGCAAAAATATATAGATATATTTTTCAAATTTATGTGAGTTTCACGTTAAATATTTACATATTTTGTAAAATCATGTTTTGATTTTGAACAACTGTTGAAAGTAGACCATTATACATGGTGAAATAATGTCTGTATGTGAGTTTTCACAATAGTAAAATTGACATCTGTCCAATTTTTGAAAAACTAGTGGATGTTAAAATTCACGTGGGTTGTTCACGGTTTGATGAAAATCAAGTCATGATAATGAATTTTGCTCGTCTTTGCAGATTTGAAGGAACGAGCAAGTTTTCGAAATTTTGACGTTATAATCACTACAGCTAGTGAAATTGTAAATAGGCGAGAGTTGGATTGTTACCGTTTCAGCGCGTGCTTTTTATTGATATATCTGTGACTCCCTGTGTTTCTCCTCAGATAGTGGTGACTTCTGGTTACAACCACCCTTCTGGATCTTCCGGCGAACGCTTCAGAAATATCAAGTCAAACATGAATACTTTTGCAGATGTTCATCCTGGGATGAATCAACCTTTCAGAGACGCTGGAAAGTTGGTACTTTGTATGTCTCTCGATCATTTGTGAGTCGTCCCTTGTCACCAGAAGCACCGCCGACTTCAGAAAATGAGACTATCAGCTGATGATGAAGGCAGGATTTGCTTTGATGGTGTAGATCCTGATTTAGATGTGGATGAACGAAGAATTTCGTCATAATTCGTTATCAGAAAATTCAGAAGTTAGGTCTTCATTGAAATTGTTGTAGAAACTTCGTCCGAAGTCGGATTTTCGCGGTCTACCCATGTATCCTCATGCCCAGGAAATTTCCAAACTTTAACATATAAGATTTTTTGGTTCCGAGCATGTTTAGGATCCGAAATATACGAAACAGTAAACTTCCAGGAGACCTTCAGAAAATTTTCAGCTGGCATGCGGTCCAATGTTTTGTCCACAACTCTTCTCTCGTTTCTCCATTTGTTATGAATTTTGGATATGTTGTAGAGAACATCCATATGAAGATAATGGTACATGACCCATCCCTGGATTATTCACCAATTTTCCCCTTCTTGCTGATTTGTATGGGACAGTGTAAAATTATCTCGGACAAGCTTGTTGTAAAACACTCTTGTTGTGTCTTTAGACCGTTCGCTTGTGTCTTGAACGGTTGATGAAAGAATTTAATGTCATTAATTCATTTTATATTAGGACCCCTTGATTGATACATGAGCATGGTGCTTACAATGCCATCTTGTTTCTTTCAGTTGTATAAACATCATTTCTGAAACCCTAGTCACGGGACCATAACTAAGGTTGCTCTCAAGAGAGGATGATGTAATGACCATGGTGGCATGTTCCAGTGGTTGCATTCCTTTTGTGATGATTAACTAGCCCTGGAGAGCCTGGCACTATGAGTGTTGGACTGTGAAATTTATCGTCATGATCAGTGGACCGTCAGTCCCTAGTATTTTGTTGAATCGCTCTCTTTCATTTTTCCTTCTTCTGGCAGGACCTAGATAGAGGATCTGGGTATAAAAATTAATGTAGAGACCAAGGTGGTCGAAGTTGGAGGTACCTTGATGAAGGACTTAGCGAAAATACCTGGTGGACACCGATCGACTTGTAAAAGTTATGAATCCCGTCTAAGAATTGATGCTTGCATGTTGTACGCTCTGGAAGCTATAAGAACCTCATATGATGTCGGAATTTGATTCTTAACCCAAACGTTTGAAGCTAAGATACTAAGTTATCTCATTAAACAAGAATCACTCAATTTGGAGTTATAGAGGTCATCCAACGAAGCGTGCACATTTGTAATTTGTAATCCTGAAGAAATTTTTCAGATTTCGTAGACCTGACGGCAAAGGCCATATCTTTCAGCTCGTATGTCCGATTGATGCGCCCTTTTGGTATGTTGTAGAAGAGACATAGAAGAATATCTTTTGTTGAGAAAGTATTGTCCCATTCCTCACCTGTAGTTGTAGGAATTCCTACACTACACCCCTCACAAGAATTCATAATAATCAACACATATTTGAAGATTAAGAACAACACTTTTATTGATTAATTTTCAGAAATATTACAAGAAATGGAAGAAATCAAGAATACAACCGCTCTCTTAAACTTTCTCTCTCCTCAAAACTTTCTCAACACTCTCAAATTGATCTCTCTTCTTCTGAATCTATAGTTCTTTTTATATGGGGAAGTTACATAGTGGATGACAGCTAAGCTGTCCTTTTATTTCGGATCTGACTCACGATATTCTCGCAATAGTTATAATGTCTATTCTCACATATTATATAATCTTTCATGCTCTTTTCATGTTTCAGTTACCGTCATCTGCTACGTCATTCTTTGAGTCACTCTGCGACACTCGCAGTGTGTTGTTGAAGAGCTCGCTGAAATGTTATTAAAATCTCGCAAGAGTATTGTTGTGGAAATATTCTGATCATATATCTTGCCTCTTCTCATGTCTTTTCTACGAAGGAGAAAATATTATGAGAATTTTATCTCTTCTTAATGCCGTAATTATCCATTTTTTCATATTCTTCTGTTCTGACACGTTTCTGCATTCTTCGCAAGATTTATTACACGTATCTTTTCTTCCATTCAATTCCTGACACGTCATTTTCAACCGCTGCGTCTCAACCGTTCACGTCTTCTCTTTGCATTAAATGCACTTATCTTCTCGAGAATCCTTATCTTCTATATATATCTTCTTCATTCTTCTCTTTTCCTCTTTTTACTTTCTCCTTTCTTTTCTCTGCAATTTCACTGTTGTTCCATAACTTCTACATCTGCTAATGTTGTAACTTTTCTCTTATTCTTTTGGTCTTATATTCTTTTCTTCATTCCCATACTAAGAATACCTCCAGCTGGTCGTAAAAATCTAATTGCCTTGAAAAAATACAAAAGAAGCTTCAATATAGAGGCTTTACTTTATCCACCATTCCTGATCAAAACCCTTAGGTTAAGCTCTCTGTTAAATTATTTTATGATCTTCCGTGTAATCGCGAGAAGATCATAGTCTCATTGGGTCAGCTTGAATCTGGCCTTCCCATTCCTCTTTATGACCCTGAACTTCCTTTATTCTATGAAATACTTTCTCATGTGAAGTTCTCGCGGGAAATATATCATTTGAGTGGGGACTGCATTCGCTTGATGCTTGAGTTTGCTACTCGCGGTGCTGGTAAGGAATCTCTTTACCCTTCTACAGCGAAGAACCCTACATTCGCCAAAATTCCAATTGTTCCTGCGAAGTATACTGTAGAATTTTTTTTCTCGCAAATTATGAAATAATCCCCATGAGGAAGGATAACACTTGTTGGGGTGTCCGCTTACAGAAGAAGGATGACATTGTTGAAGACAAAGTTCTTATGTTGGACATTGACTGGCATCCGGGCAACAATTAATCTCCTCGCCATTCTAATGATGACAAATGGTGTATTTTCCCATTACTTCTAGGGGGCCCATACATCTCTGGTTCTCATGCTTTACCTGCGAATCTCTCATAATACCAACCATGTGTGTTCAAGTGGCCTGAAAGGAATACAGAGGTATGTTCTCGAATTTTTTGCTTGAACTATCATTATTATTTTCCTCTTGGTTTTATATATACTTTTGCTGACTGCTCCAATTTTACCAGATTAAAAGCCTGAAAGCTAGCTACAATAAGTTAGGGAAAACCAGTACTCTATTAGCTCTCAGATCATTCACAGATGAAGTAAGAAATATTCCTTTCTGATTCTTACCAATATATTGTTGCCTCTATTTCTTATCTTTATCTGTGTTTGAAGGTTATTGAAGAAATTGAACCTGTGAAGCCTGCAAAAACTAAGGGGAAAGTCAAAGGTGCTCCTCGCAAGGAGAAATATGTTTCTCCTCTTTCAAACAAAAGAAAAGTCCAATCCTCTCCTCCTTCAACTCCTCAATCTAATGAAGAAATTTCAAGTGATGATACTGATGATGACGATGATGATGATGATGATGGTGATGCTAATATTTCCTTCGTGAAGGAATCCTCCCAATATGAATCTGCCATGGCTCATCTATCCGGTATTTTTGCTAATACCATGCAAGTAATTGGTGATACCCCTCTAACTAATGCTTGCAAGTCCATAGCCGCCATCTGTGATGCCCCTCTCCTAGAGAATAATGAATCTCTCCAAATTTTCTGCATTCACTTAATAGCTTGGTAAATTTTCATACTTATATCTTTCTTCTCTTTATTTTTATCTTGAATTCATAAGTAATTCCTAAAGTTCGCTGCATTACTTCGCAGGCTGGGAAAGCTTCCTTTGATGTTGTCTCAGACTTGGAAAAGAGGCGTACGGCCCTCGCAAAGAAGAATCTTAAACTTCTCAACAAAAATAAAGAATTGGAGACTGAAGTTGTTGGTCTTCGCGAGAAGAATAAACAAAATGAAGAATAGGAGATCGAAGCTGCTAATCTTCACGAGAAAATCAAACAATTGGAATCAGATAATTCTCTTCAAAAGGAAAAAGTATCTAGTCTTCAAGATGCCAATAAGCAACTCTATGGTATGGGACTCTCTTTCTTTCCCCTATATTTTATTATCTTTAAAAAAATTCTTGTTATAGAGTTTTCCATTTTGCAGACGTCTATGGTCTTACTGATGAAGCTATTTTTCTTCATACATTTCCCAAGATCATGGATGATGATACCCTTCTTAACCATATAAATACCTCTTTAAATAGCTTTTCAAATGATAAGATTGAATCTCTTCCCATAAATGAGCTTAGATCCAAGCTTCGCCTTTTAGAAATTGAACATAGATCTGTCTTAGATATGGCCAATAAATTTAGATAATTCTTTCATAACTCTAAAGAAGAAACCCATAAGTTAAATGCCAAATATAGTGATCTGATAGATGAAAAGGACCGTTTTCTCTCCAAGGTGCTCAGACATTAGCGAAATTTAAAGAAACTCTCCTTGAGATTCAAATTGAAGGAGATAGACTTATCTGCAAGAATAGTACTCTTGTTGAAAGAGAAAACCAAGTTTGCTCCCGCCTTCTCATTAGTAATGATGATGAGTTTGCTTGGGCTGCGAAGATTCTTGATAATTCCAGAAATAAATTAGGTGTAGATGTTAGTCTTCAAGCTGAGCATTCTACCTTGATTAAAGATATGATCTTTGAAAGAGAAGGTGCTTATTCTTATTTTTCCACTAATCCATTTTTTAACTGAATCTTCACTATTTTATTAATAGGTTGTCATTTGTTCGCATCATCTGAAGGAAATTTTCGCCAAAGAGTTGAAGAGTTGGAAGCAGAAAAAGGACAACTCGCAAAGCTTCTGTCTTCTCGCAATGAGAAATGTTCCAAGTTCAAGAAGCAGCTACAGATTACCCTGGCGAATTTTAGTAATGTTCTTGTTGGTGTTCGCAATGATTCTATTAAGATGGTCTGTGATGACCATAAAATTCCTCATTATGCATATCCTTATCTCGCGGATGAAATACCAGAGAACGTTCCTAATCTTGTCATCTCTGACAGTGAAGCTCAAGAGTCTGGAGAAGATAAAGAATATAATGAAGATAAATATGAAGGGGGGATAATGAAGATAATGAAGGATCTAAATAGTTTTATCTTATTTCTTAATCTCTTTGTAATATTTGTACATTTATCTCTTTCTCCTTGTAAGATATTCCTGCGAATTTCTCCATCTTCTAAAGTTCCTTGGTGTATAGATTTCTTTTGTTTCTATATGCATAAAACAAAACTTTTTTGCAATATGATTAATCAATATGAATATTAATTTTTAACTATCTGCGTAAATTTGTCATATAATGATGAATAACAATTTTATCATTATGTTCATTCCCATACTTGCCTCTGTTATTCATCTGCAATATGATGAATTGAGCAGATTACTTTCTGAATAAAATCTGTTTTTAAATTTTGTCTATAATCTCGCAGCCATTTCTTGCTGTCTCGTGTGGTCTTATTTTTCCTTCCTAGTTAAAGGTCTTATTTTGCCACATTTTGTTTTTGCGACAAAATCGTAGGACGTCCTTACATTCGCATGTAAAGACCCATTGATCTTGCCTTATCCTCATTTTGTCAATTTGTTACGACAATATGAAAGGCCTAAGTTTTCTTGCAAGAACAAAGCCCCATGACATTGCCGTCTTGTGATGAAATCGCAGGACGTCTTTACACTTTCATGTAAAAACCCATTGATCTCATCTTATCTTCTTCTCATGGCTTTTTGCCTCTGTATAATTGTTGCACAAATATGACAAGCCTAAATATTCTTGCGAATATAAAGCCTCATGTCATTTGCGTCTTAAGACACTTATCAGCTCCCTAATGGAGGGTTCTTCCCTTATCTTCCCCCTTCAAGGAGGCGTACATCATCCATATAAGACTAGCTCCTCCCATCCGGTTTTACCAACAACCAGTTGATTTCACAGCCTCTTATCCTTTTTGCCTATATGGCTTATAGTTACGAGACTGCACCCTAAGTGGGGTTTTTTTCGGGCCGAGTGCATCATAGCCAAGACTTGCCAAGAATGTCCAGGGTAGTTTCATACGCCCCGGGCACCCTTAGCTCAACCGTGTACCTCGGCGCCTTGATCATACTTAGGAGAGACCCTCGGTCGTCCAACTGTTAATATATATATATATATACAGTTGGAAATCCAAGGTACCTCTCCTGGATGGGCTTTCATTGACCCCAAATCTCCATGACTCAGGTTCCAGCAGCGGTATAACCTTATCCCTGAGCCATGCAAAGAGATACCCCCTTATATGACGTACTTTAGGTCTTACATTTGCCGCTTGCGAAATTTTATCCGCGAACTAGGGTGTACGCCATAAAGGTTCGTCCCATTCTAATATGTCATTATTATTTGATTTTATCTTTTTGCATTTCATCTCTTGTATGATTTTTCAATTTCATTTTTTTCATTGAGTCAAAACATACTTTTGTAAAATTTTCTTCAACAAATCATTCATACATCTCTTATATTTTACAATCTAGAAATTTTACCTTTTCTACTTACTATTTTCTGCTTCTGCTTTTTTGTTGCGCTTTGCTACATTTTCAACATCTGCGAGACGCTCGCCATCTATTGGTTTCAGTACATGTTGATCTCGCAGCATTCCTTCTTCTCGCTGTTATACTATATCAACCATCAACTTTTTACTTCTTTGCTTTTGTTTGATGTTATATTTCCTGTTTATGTTCTTCGCAGCCCTTTCCTCGCAAGATTCTATATCAATTTCATAGCAATTTTTTTCCATCAATCCAATCTCCTTATATAACTCCAACACCGATGAGATGAGGAAACTTAATGCACTGGTGGAAGGTTGACGCTACACCTAGAATCCCATACAGCCAAGATCGGCCAATCAAGGCATTGTAAGGGGATTCAACATCGACAACACAAATTAGAATATTAGAAGATATCCCCTTCAATGGAATTCGCATAGTGATTTCCCCTCTAGGTTTATTGGCAGTACCATTAAAACCACAGATTTTATAGGTTGAAGGTATTAGATCCTCATCTCTTCCTCCCATTTTTTATAAGTGTGATATAATAGAATATCTACAGAACTCCCCGTATCAATTAAAACTATGTTGATTTACCATGGGTCTTCGGCCTCATCATCCTCATCTTCCTCTCCATCTTCTTTTTGTTTTGGATTTATCTATAGTTTTACCACTAATGGGTTGTCATGCATCTCACCAGGCTCATGTACTTATTGTGCAGTGAAAGAAATTGTCTACTTTTGCCATTCTTCTAATGGCGAAGCTTTCGCAATATTCATTATTTCTCTCCCATCAGCATCTCTCGCGAAAATTCTTCTATAGTTTTGTATGAATGTATGATGGAGTTACAGAATAGATTCTTCGCTTTTGCTCCAACTTCTATCACAAACGTTTCTTCTCCCTTTGTTGTATTCACTCTGCGAATTTCTGGTGGTGGCGGTAGTTGCTGAGACTGTGGATGTCCTATTAGAAAATGGTTTAATTTTCCCTGATCTATCATCCTTAAGATGATTCTTTTTACATTCCTTCATTCATTTATTGAGTGACCATGAAAATGATGATAAGAGCAAAATTCTAGACTTTGATTATTTGGGTGTGGCTCTTTTCCCATATTCCAGGGTACGGGTATGTCCTCTATTAAAATTATAGCCTCCCAAATTTTCTCTATGCTAGCATTTAGAGGTGGCATCTTAATTTCTTCCCATATTATCTTCTGACTTCCTTGCCCTCTATAATAATTTTGTCTCTGACCACCATAAGTCTCTTGCGGCTGATCAAGCCTCTGAATCTTATTATTTCCACCTCGATTGAAAAAATTTCTTTCCCTTTCGAACTCTTCTTGATCTCTGCTTCCCATAGTTACTAATTTCTGTTGACCATCATTCATATTCTTTTCTTGCTTCACCTGCGAAGTGCTCGCTACTGTATTTATTAACCTGGGAAGTAGACTTGCGTTTGCTGTAATTGAACTGGTATTCACAATAGGTTATGATTCCATTTCATTTTGTTTCTCCTCCAAAGCATTGTATTCTTCCTGCAATTCTCGCAGTTCTGTCATTGTGATGGTGTTCTTGATTCTGATGATTTGGACATATAACAGATTGGTTGCGAACATTGCATTAATGAATGACAAAATGAGATATCTCTCATCCACACGGCCTGCCATTTTACTGCACATTGTCTTCCACCTTATGGTTAGATGTTTTAAGCTTTTACCAACCCTTTGCTTTAATCCAAATACATCTTCAATACCAGGTCGCAAAGAATTGTTACTTATATATGCTCCCAAAAATGTAGTCTACAAATGATTGAAAGAAGTTATAGTGTTCTTAGGTAAACCTTCGAACCATTTTAGCGCCTCACCTGTTAAGTTGGATGTGAAATATTTGCACAATACAGCATCATGGTTTTCCCATCGTAGCATACACCTAACATAAGCTTTGACATGTTGAATAGCACAAGTAGTTCCATCAATGATACTGGTTAATGTTGGCAAATTGCATTTTGGGGGTATTCCTCCTAATTGTACTTCTTGGGTGAATGGAGTTTTCGCAGCTTCTTCAATGGCCTCATCAAGTTGTCTTCTGCCTCCCTCTCTTCTGTCATTTAACATTCCCTTCATTTCTGATAACTCTCTCAAGATTTGTTCATTCCCATCTGAATTTTGCTCCATTGGTCTTTTCAGTGCAGCTTCCATTCTTCTGCGTTCATGTCTTTATTTTCCTGCGAGATTTTGTGCTTCTTCTTCGGCATCTTCATTCTGCATTCTCCCGTGAGTTTCTTCTTCACCTCCTTCCTGAATTCGCAAATAATTATGCCTTCAATTTTCTCTTCTGCGATTTTCTTCATTTCTCACTGTTTCTCTTCGCCGTCTTTATATTATCCTTTTTATTCTCTCATATTCCTCATTGATATTATCATTGTTGCGATTTCTTGCGCGTCTCCTTTCTTGATTGTCATGATTGTTCTGATGTATTGCTTCTTGAAACTCTTGTTCTTCACTTCTTCTCTCAATCTTTCTCTTTCGCAAGCTAGACGTGCTTGTTAAGCATAATGTCTCTCAATTTCATCCTCAATTATTCTTCGGTTTCTTTGAATTTCTCGTTCATGTAATATTCTCCTACCTTCTTCTCGATTTTCTTCACCATCTTGGTTATTTCCACCCTCTTGATTTTTATTATCACGTCTATCATCCAAAGTTTCACCACGTGGAATGTAGCGATCATTAATCATCTCTTCTTCTCCATAATGCTGCTCTTCATTTGGATTTTGCATTTCCTTTCGAATATTTTCACCAGCATTTCTCACAGAGGAATCTCGCCTTGCTTCTTCTCTAAATGATCTTAAACTTGATCTTGCAGTACTTCTTGATCTCCTATTTTGTAATGTCAAATTCTCCATTCTTAACTCGTGGTTTTGTCTTATTAAATTCGCGCGTTCTTCCGCCTCTAAACTTCTTTGCTCTTGTATTCTTTGTCTTAAAGCCTTTACTGCTTCATTTTCATCATCTCCATGAATTAATCCTCCAACCGCTTCTTGATCTCTTCCATCTCGCCTTCCATTTCTTAACTGTCGATTTTCTGCTTCTTCTGTTGAATCTGATCACCAAGTGTGCACGCTTACCCTGTCATAATCCACAGTTCTATCTTGTATCGGTGTTTGCTGATTCGGTTGTTGAATTTGATTTTCTCCATTATTCCTTGTTATGTTGATCCTTGTTCTTAATCTTGAAGATTCTCCTATTTCATTTGTCTCTTTTTCAGCAAGCCTTTTACTCCTCCTTACGGTTGTTGGTTGTTCTGATGTATTTCTTCTTCTAACCATTCCTTCAATTTTGATGTATTACTGTAAATCACATAAAAATCTTTTCCAATTTCTTCAAATTCCTACAAATCACAATTTCAATCTTTGCTCAAAAACGTCCCTGTTTCTAGCGTCAGTATGTAGTTGCAGGAATTCCTACACTACACCCCTCTCAAGAATTCATAATAATCAACACATATTTGAAGATTAAGAACAACACTTTTATTGATTAATTTTCAGAAATATTACAAGAAATTGAAGAAATCAAGAATACAACCGCTCTCTTAAACTTTCTCTCTCCTCAAAACTTTCTCAACACTCTCAAATTGATCTCTCTTCTTCTGAATCTATTAGTTCTCTTTATATAGGGAAGTTACATAGTGTATGACAGCTAAGCTATCCTTTTATTTTGGATCTGACTCGCGATATTCTCGCAACAGTTATAACGTATATTCTCGCAGATTCTATAATCTTCGCAGGATTGTCATTCTCTTCTCGTGTTTCAGTTACTGTCATCTGCTACGTCATTCTTTGAGTCACTCTGCGATACTCGCAGTGTGTTGTTGAAAAGATCGCAGAAATGTTGTTAAAATCTCGCAAGAGTATTGTTGTGTCGATATTCCGATCCTACATCACCCATTGGTACATTTTATCAAACCATGTCCTGGAGTGTGTTGTATCTCATTTGTAGAGGTGATGAGAACATCTTGTAGAAGACTTTGGATTATGCACACTAGTCGCGCCAGCTTTGGGAAGACTTTCATGTGAGTATGTTATCAGGTCTGCGCATTTTGATATGAATCATTGGTTGTTAGAGAAGTCCGCTTCATGTGTAACACTTCAAAGAATGATTAGTTGATGAAGCCCTGAGGATGTTGCTCCTGAGACTGTTGTGGGTGCTGAGACCATGAATGATTACGCTCCAGAGATCCTTGTCGATGCTGAGATCATGGATAGTGTTCCTATAGATATTATTGTTGATACCATGGTTGAAGTTGCTCCAAAGACCGAAAAGGCCAGAACCAAACATCTATGTGGGGATACCGAAATTGCTTGAAGAAAGCGTTCTTTCTTGCTCTCTCTAGAAGGACGACCTCCAAGCCTAAGCTGTCATTCAGGGGTATAGAATATCGTCGATCCTACCAGGCTTTTTGAAAATGAATAGGCCCATGACCCGGTTTACACCTAACTGCTTCTTCAGTCTCAGCTGCATCCTACTATAGCATACTATATGCAAGCTCGGTCCAGACCTATCATTGAATCGTTCCCAGTAAGATAAAACTCTTCTACTTTGTTTCGTTGAATGAAACTTATACCTTTTTTCATATAAAAGATACTGTGTTTTCGACGACGTTTCTTGTCTTTCAATTAAGGTGATTCATCAAACGAAAATCCCATCTAGCAGGAAAGTGCATTCACGAAAAGGCACCTAGCTTACGAGGCCAGATACTCCTTATTCCCAGATCTCAATACTCTAACTAACCAGACTAGGATAATCCACCAGTTCTTCCTTTCTGTCCATAGGCACCAACCGGAAGGTACTCAACTAAGAAATCCGAGGGCCTATCTCTAAACCAATGCTAAAAACACGGGCAAGGATTAGTAGCAGATAGTCATTCCACTTATGGTTAATTCTCGACGTCCTAGCATCCGGGTTCACTACTGGTTCTACTTAAGAAGCCGACGATTCCATCTCTAAAGTGCATATACTCAAGTGTAGGGTCAAAAAAAGGATTGGTTGACGAGCGGGTAGCACCCGGTGTTAGCTTGCCTTCGGAATATGGCATACAGAAAGTGAACGAAATGATGTTGGCATCTTCGAGCCAACCTGGAGTTCTTCTTCCAGTAAGACGATATCTCCGACATAGATTCGGTGAAATTGAATTCTCCATGAAGATGCGGAGTACCAACGGAAGACCACTCTTTCGTCTAAGGGTGCCTAACCGCCGCACCGAGAATTCAGAGATGGGAGGGACATAGTGAGGTGGGTAGTTTATCTGGGGCGGATACCTCCTAAAGAGTAACGGAGGTGTGCAAAGGTAGGCTCAAGTTTTGATTATGCTCGTGAGCGTAATGGTATAAGCCTGCCTGACTGTGAGAGCTACTAGTCGAATAGAGACGAAAGTCGTCCAAAGTGATCCGGGAGTCCCGTGTGGAAGGGCTCTCGCTCAATTGATCAAAGGTACGCCGGGGATAACAGGCTGATGACTTCCAAGAGCTCTTACCTTTGCTAGTTCTTGAGTTGGATTATATGAGGATTGAGGATTAGCAATGATTCTCCAGTAATTTTTTGGTTTCAGGGTTCAGGGTTCAGGGTAACGAATTGGATGACCTGACCTGGCGCATTCCTGGAAAGAAGTTTTTTACTTAATCCCTATCCATCTCTCCCGAAACCATACACTAGAAAAGAAGATAGAGGCGAAAGATGATTATAGATATAATCTTTGCTCCTTCATCCAGTGAGCCTTTTATATTCACGAACTAGTCGATGAGTTGAGCGTCCCTAAGATGAAGGTGTACTGAGAGTTGAACCTGAAAGCTCCTGAAAGCATAACTTTACCATGAACTGGCTTTGTCAGTGAGTCGATGTTTTTGCGGTAGATAGCATCAGCAGTTTTCATATTGGATGTGATTGGTGAAGAAATTTCCTCAATCATGCAAGGGCTTGTGATGTAAAGAAATCCTGTTGATGAAGTTTCATGGAATCACCTCTGGTTGCCCAGTGTATGTTGAAGGAGTTAGTTCCATCCATCTATGAATGATGTTGCATCTGCTTCATAAGTCTTATCATGTGATAATAAAGACTTATCGATTGTAGTTTAGTTACACTTTGATCGTGTTGGTGTTGAATTAACGTGTCATCGTCGAGATATTTGTGCTGAAGTAGTACTCTTTGATTGGGAGTAAAATTTGATGGCTTCTCAGATGCTGGAGCGTTGAAGCGTATACTCCTTAAGCATCAAATGCCTTAGAGGTTTGATTATCTCAGCCCTGAAGTTTCTTCTGTTGATTTAGCATCACCTTCGTTGCGGTAGTGGGATTCGACACTTGTGCATACGATTTTGTGGAACACATGGACTTACGGGAGAAACGCCCAAAGTGTTCTTTGCCATGTTTGGACATCATCTTAGTAATGAATGTTTCAGTGCTTGATTTGGATAAACTTCAAATTTAACCCCTTGGTAAAATACTAATGCGGTGAAGCTACCATTCATAACGTCTTGTAGAATTGCTAGCAGAATTGAGTCCTCATGCTAGGATAGCATGTGAGGAAATAAATGACATAGACATGGAATGAGACTTGCCTGAGTGCGGAACCCCTTGATGAATGTCTATGCATTTTTTGCAGGTTCTTGCTTCAACCTTGTAAAAATTTGAAATTCCTCCATGTACTCTGATGATGGAATGTCCATTAAATCTTCTGGATCAGAACTTTCTTCGTTGGAAAGATGTGTAACCAAAGGCGCTTTCTAAGTACCCATCTTTTCAGAATGGATCCATGATTTTCTGAAGGACATGTCATGTCCTGGATCTTCCTGATTATGCGAAACTTGGTTTCTGTCAGGTTAGACTTATGTTCACTTTGAGAGTGATGTAGCCATGAGTATTTCCGAGCTATCCTTCAAGGTCTCTGATTGATATGGAAGAATAAGTAGCTTCTTGTCGAGTGATTCCAGCGGATCTAAGGGTTTTCATTAGAAGGATATTTATGGCAGTGCCAGCATCGATCAACGTTCTTCCAAATTCGTTTCTTTTGAGATTGACTGTGGTAAGCAGTCCCCAGTCGTTCATATCTTGGTCTATGGATGGAGGCTCAAGAAGTATTTCCGGAATGGACTTCTTGACACGATGTGGTTCAGTGCTGTGAACATGTCTCTCCTTTGTGCCTTCGACAGATAGAGAAATTCTAGAGATATGATAGAGCAACGATTGAACTGCTTCATTGAATTCAGAGAGCGTAAGGTTCTGACTGGAGAGGATTCTTGTGTAATCCTGGGATTCTCCATTTCTTATTCTGTTGGCTCTCTCTTGATGAACGAAAATTTGATCGCACCATCTTGAACCCAAACTTCCAGTAACTCGATCACTCTTCAGAAGACGAGAGAAGTTTGAGTCTATCTGATCATTTCCTGTTCGACGCCGGGTCGAGGTTTGTGCAAGATTAGTTATCCTTCCGTGATGCTTTTGTAAGATAAGGTGTTGGATGACGCATGTTTGAGCAGAAGCTTTCCTTTTGCGTCCTTGAGCAACAACGTTCATGGAAGGTTGGACATTGTACTGTTTGTTGTTCAGGCGTCGGCTACTCCGAGGTTCCTCGACCTTGTAGACTTTTCTCAGTAAGCAGGTGTATTAGTAGTTGATTATTTGGATGCTTCATGAAGTTCTGAGAAAGTGTGGAACCAGAGATTTTCTAGCGAGGCTCTGTAGACCGGGATCATTCTGTTGATGCACAAGTCTACAAGTTGTTGCTATGTGACATTTTGGTCGTGGTAGTCCAAGGATTGAACAGTGAACCATTTCACATAATCATCATGATGTTCTCTTCTCCTTTGAATCATCCTTCCTAGATCAGAGAGAGTGATTTGCTCTTACACGAAGAAGTATTTTCTGTAAAAATCATTAATCATCTCTCCCCAATCGGTGATACTTCTCGGTGCGATGTTGTTATACCAGGTGTATGCTCTGCCTGTCAGAGACTTTGAAAATTCCTTCAGACGGACAACATATTGTGCTCGTGTTCGCCCAATAATTCCAGAAACCGAGAAATATGTTTTTGAGTATTGCATGTTCCATCATTAAGAATAAATGTTGGAGCGGTATAACCTTTTGGAAGAGGAATCCTTTGTATGGCAGTAGGATATGAAGGTTGGTGAAGATGGATAGATGATGCCTTGTCTTTTCCTCGATCCTCAAAAAGTTATCTAGTTATTCACAAGTGATGAAACTTGTAGGTTCCATTGCTGGAGAGTCATCTGCAGCTTTGCGGAATTCTTCATCATGTACAACATGGATTGGAGGTATTTCAGGATCATCAGTTGAAGATATTTCTTTAGATTTTCCTTTCTCGCGTTGAGGCTGAGTTCGTTCAGACGCAAGCTTATATGTGAGAGTTTTGAGATAAGCACACAACTCTTTCTGTGCTGCATCTACGTAAGTCTGAACCTTCATGAGATCAACTATGGTAGGCTTATTTCCTCTAGTTTCTTCAGGAGATCAACCGAAGAGTAGATTGTTAATGGCGCCAGTGCCGTCACTTACAGGGGTGATCACTAGAGAATCAGTGCTTGGAGGAGTATTAGTAGCAGGTTACGCTGGAGGTGTGGTATTAGCGGTACCACTATATCTTGTAATGTTAGGGTTGGGTGTTGAACCCGAGTTGGTAACTGAACCAGACCTAAGATCGACCATCTTTGTGTGAACTGAGATTTCAACTGAGAGAATGATCTCCCACTATGGCCGCCAATCTATAGATGGAGAAAAACGATTTGCTGGTTTTTAAGGAATCGAGGAGACGACCATACGGAGGGGACTCCTTAAACCGAGCAAAATTCTCAACCTCACAGAGATGCACCACTGCAAAGGGGGTGCTTTGAATTCGAGAGATCAATCTGTAGTACTCCGGCCTAAACCAAGACAATGGCCGTTCCAGAGTTAATTCAGTCACAAGAGAGGATGGGTCGATGTGTAGGAGGGAAGCCATGAAAGTGTGGAATCAATGTTAATCAAAGATTGTAGGTGTGTTGAAAATTATGAATATGATAAGTTCCGAATGATTAAAATCGTTCCGTTGGGAGTAATTGCTCAATTAATGAGTTGTTGATCTCGTGTTGTCTCTGAGACCTGAAATCGTTGCATATTCAATCATGATTTCAGAGACTTATTTATATTACTAAAATTGTAGACACCATGATCCCATGAAGTGTGACAGATGATGGAATCAAAGAGTGGGGAAATGGAAATCGTGTTTGAAACCAGTTGCTCATCGTGCTGAGACTTGGTCGATTTTCCATCCACTACTTTGTTAACTCCTTCAACTGATTGCACGACTTGCTCACATTCCATCTTGTGTATGAACACACATGCCTTAGACCGCTAGACCAAAACCCTAGTTGATATCCCCCCATGTGACACGATATGACGTCTCGTGGTTAATTAGTCAGTTATTGACTTCATGGCCCGTACTAAAGGTATCTGCAGGCTGTGGATAGCGTGCGACTCCATTATTGTTTTACAAGCCATCAAAAATCCGAAGTTGGTTCCTTGGAGGATATCGACTAACTGGGCAAACTGCTTAAAGTACGCGACTTCAATACACCTAATCTGTACCATACTTTTCGAGAAGGTAACTCAGTGGCTGATCTATTGGCAAAACATGTTTCTATGGTTGAATCAAGGTGGTGGTCGAATGCTCCAGATTTCACGAGACGGATGGTTGGAATAGATAACTTTGTGCTCCCGTTATACCGCTTTCGCAATATGTAATCTTGTTCCTTTGTTTTTATTCTGTTTGTTGTTCTTTGTTTTTCTCTTCGTTGTCTTTGGAAGGTAAGGCCTATCCCCCCTCCTTCTCTTTTTAGGTTTCAATAAATTTTCTATTTGGAAAAAAAGAAAAGAAAAAAAGTTGTTGACTTCATGACTTTATGGGATGATGAGTCCATGTATTTGCTGAGTTGAACATGATTTTGAAAAATATTTTGAAACTCATGAATTGAACGTGTCTGTTAAGACAAAGTTATAATTCCCATGTTGATAGTTGAGGCGAGCAAGTATTGCTCATTCGATGAATTGTTGAATATTGATAGTTGAACCAATATTCCTTGATTTGAGCAAATATTGCTCATCTAAGCAAGTGTTGCTCGTCTGATGAATTATTGGTAGCGTGACCAAAATAAAGCCTTAATTAAAATACTGGTAGTTGAACCGAGAATAATTAATAAGAATACTGATCATGGGATCGTCGTAAAATTATTAGTGTTTGAATCTGGAATTATGATCCTTGGACTCAGAAACCCTAATTTGATTAATTAATGACCAATTCATGGTTTATTTGAAAATTAACCATGGAATGAAGGAGGGACCGGCTTCATGGGACCGTGGGTTGACCATGTAGCTACCATATACTCACGTGAGAAAATACCAAGGTCTCTTGAAAAGTTGATGATTTTTTGATGAAGGAATTATTAAATGCTGGTTTAATCATTTATTAGAAAAATGCTCGTCTGAGCCTTAGGTGATAAAACCTAATTAATTATGAAGAGATAAGGGACCGACCAAGGGGTCATGAAACTGACCCTGGGTGGTCACGAGATCGACTGACGATCATTCTATGAAATTCCCAAAATTATTTGGAAGAGCTTTGGACCTAATACGTGCAATTACGCAAATTAGGTCAAATCGTGAAAATACGTGGGACCGGATCCTTGCAAGACAAAGATCCAACCTTGGTCGGTCAAGGTAACATGCTCACGTCGCCAGGGTGTCCATGTCTCAGTCCTGAGAATTTTGATATTTTCTGGCGTGCAGTTGAGCATCCATTCGAGAAAATATGACAAAATCAGGGTTTGGCTGAAACTGAGGAAACTTCATGAGATGAAGGAAAATAATTATAAAATGAAGGAATGATGAGGCGTGGGACTGCTGGATCCAAGGCATGGCCGGATGGCTAGTGACCACGGTCCCGTGGTGCCTTTTCCTAATTTTATATTATTTTTCATGATTTTATGAAAATATCATGAAATCAAGGAATTTGTTGAAATTAAGGAGATTTCTTGAAGTGAAGGAGTTTCCATAGGATCAAGGAAGCAAATAACATTAAAATAATAAAATAAGGGCGTGTGGGGCCGGATAGGGCATGGCGGCCGGTATGGGCCCGGTCCCACGCGTTTCCCTAATTTTATGCAATTTTTATATATTTTTCCATAATTTGAAGGAATTTTTATAATTTTGAGAGAAATACCATGAAATCAAGGAATTTCATGGGATCAAGGAAACCTTAAAATAATAATATAATAAAAGAACATGTGGGACCGGATGGGGCATGGCCGATCGGCCGGATGGGGCCCGGTCCCATGAGTTTCCCTAATTTTATATTATATTTTACATGGTTTTGTGAAAAAACCATTAGGTTAATGAGTTTTCATGAGATTAAGGAAATAATAATAAAATAATGAGAAACCATGAGGTGTGGGGCCGGCCGGGATCAAGGCTTGGACGGTTGGCCAATAATCACGGCCCCACAATGTTTTTCCAATTTTATATTATTTCCTTGATGCGAAGAAAACACCATAAAAGTTTCCTCAAAACGAAGGATATTTGTTAAAATGAAAGGATTTTCATAAGATCAAGGAAAATAACAAAAAATATGATAAAATATAAAACTGGCGTGGGATTGGCCACGGCACGACCGGCCAGGCGGTGAGCCCAATCCCTCAGCACCTTGGTCAATAATTTAATTATTTATTATTTTCCTTCCTATTTTGCATAGGTTCATCGTTTCGTCGTATTTTGAAATACTCGTTCGTGCAGTGATTGTTTAGTACATCATCGTTGAGTACACTTATGCTATTTGAGTTGGGACTTATTCCAAGGTATCTTAGACGCCCGTGCGTTGAATATTTATTACTAACCCATGGAATTCTGCTGGGAAGAACCATAGATTGAAGTAACGAAATATTACGAAAATATTTGAATATTTTCAGAAATTCATTGGATGAATCCAAGAATTTAAGAATAATTAACTGATGGCTCTATACTAGAAGAGCAAGCTTTCTAGGAGCATTAATTATTCTGACATGAGCTTGCTGGAGCTTCATATCCTTTATATAGTCAGGGAAAACTGTTGTTTGTATCCTAAAGACGTTATCGCTCTATACTAGCAGAGCAAGCTGTCTAGGAGCCGTCAATCTCGTGATTCTATATAGAAATAATTACTAAAGTGTTCATTATTCATGAGATATGCCGTTGTCAAGCTGAGAGACTACATATCTGCATGTACTCTGAGAGAAAGTATGCTCATCCAGAGATTCGATGAGAGACCCGTGTCTCAATACTCGCGTCTGATTGCTGGATCAAAAGTTCGTATAATTATGGGTTTACAATTTTAGCCTTTGTCGAAAATCCACCATCTACAAATAGTTAAGGTCCAAGGAGAATATCGCGGACCTTTTGACGAAAGGTCTGTCCAAGGAGATAGTTAGTAATGCATCAAGGGGGATGGGGCTTGGGCTCATTAAATAAACTTGCCATGAAGGATACTCAACCTTGCTGACTGAAGATCCCAAGATTAAGGTTTTGAACGAGACAACTAATTTGTGGTGGGTCAAGGTAAACACTATCAGAGAATTTCATTCTCTTCCCCTTCCTTATGGTGTAGACGTGATAGTATGAATGCATATGAAGGATGAATTTTAACTAAGTCTTAATGAGAGTTCGTATAATTATGGGTTTACAATTTTAGCCTTTCTCGAAAATCCACCATCTACAAATGGTTAAGGTCCAAGGAGAATATCGCGGACCCTTTGACGAAAGGTCTGTCCAAGGAGATAGTTAGTAATGCATCAAAGGGGATGGGGCTTAGGCTCATTAAATAAACTTTCCATGAAGGATACTCAACCTTGCTGACTGGAGATCCCAAGATCAAGGTTTTGATTGAGTCAACTAATTTGTGGTGGGTCAAGGTAAACACTATCAGAGAATTTCATTCGCTGCCCCTTCCCTATGGTGTAGACGTGATAATATGAATGCATTTGAAGGATGACTTTTAACTAAGTCTTAATGAGAGTTCGTATAATTATGGGTTTACAATTTTATTTTTTGTCGAAAATACACCATCTACAAATGGTTAAGGTCCAAGGAGAATATCGCGGACCCTTTGACGAAAGGTCTATCCAAGGAGATAGTTAGTAATGCATCAAGGGGGATGGGGCTTAGGCTCATTAAATAAACTTGCCATGAAGGATACTCAACCTTACTGACTGGAGATCCCAAGATCAAGGTTTTGAATGAGACAACTAATTTGTGGTGGGTCAAGGTAAACACTATCAGAGAATTTCATTCGCTGCCCCTTCCCTATGGTGTAGACGTGATAGTATGAATGCATGTGAAGGATGACTTTTAACTAAATCTTAATGAGTTTTATAGTTTCAATTTAAGATTGTAGTGGGGTGTAGCAGTAAACACTCTTGATGGAACTCACCTATATGAATGTGGAAGTGGGTCGCTTCCTATGAGAATAGATCCGATTCTCTAGATCATTCTGAGAAACTTTGTCCAGGGCCAAAAAGGATACAACGGCACGAACTTGACAGCACCTAGAGAGATATCACGTGTGGTTATTATCGCGGATTACACCAAGCGATGTCAGTTCAAGACATCGCGTTCACTGTCCATCAAGTAGTTCCAGCAATTTCTCACTAAGCAAAGGTTCAAGACCTCATGGGCACCTCTTCCCCAAGTGGTATTTCTCGCTTTCCGTTTTCTGATTTAATCGGTATTTCATTAATGTGGGGGATTGTTGGAAAAAAATGAGTTTTATTGTTTTGGTTTTATAGTCTTGGTAGAAATGGAACATATGACCTTTGGGTCTCTAAGAGCACTTACTCAAATTTCTATGGGTGAATGAAATAGGATCTTTAGTCCCACATTGGGTATAACTAAAGAGGAGATCCACTATTTAGCTATTCCAATGTTAGTAAAACAATGTGGGTGGAACGGGTGGGCAAAATATTTTTTTCTTTCCTTAAGGCTTGAGCTTAGGGCTCGGGCACATGCCTGCGCCGTGGACATGGATCAATCAAGACATATATTTTTGACAAAATTCTTTTAAATTATTTCCTTAAATATTTTACTATCAAAATAAATTTTGTCTTAATGTGGGGGGCGTCTGACTAGGCGCAATATATTTTGCTTAACAAAAATTCTTATGCAGTAATGATCAGTTTAGTTGATTTAAATATTCTTTTTGTTTTTATTTTTTATTTAGATTTAAAAATTAAATTAAATTGGTTGCTTTATTTCTGTTTTAATTTAATTATCTTCATGCAAGGAATTGATTTGAGAATCAATTGTCATTACTGCACCTCTCTAATTTCGACCTATAAAAGGGGCTCGAACTTTTCATTCCAAAATGTGTCTAAAAGAAGCTATTATCCTTCTTATTTTCGTCTCTCTCCCTCTGTGTGGGTTTTACATTCTTTGTGCCATTGATGTTGAGTTCGTAAGAGTGGGCAAGTACTGTAGTGCTAACAGTATTTGCAACATGAAGTTTTATCTTGGATACGACTTGACCACTGGGTATAGGCATCACTCATTCTTGAGGCGTACCGGTCAACTATCGTGTTAAGGACAGCTTGATGATCAAGTGACTTTTTCCTCTATTTGTGATTCCATTGAGTGTTTATTTAAGATTTTCTGAAATTTGTTTCTAACATCTTCTTTTAGTATTTTATCGTTATAGTTGCAACTGTTTTCAAATAACACGAAGAAGCATGGAAATATGAAAATCAATACATACAAGTATGGTAGCAACATCAACAACCAAAGAAAGAAAAAGCCGAGCCAAGCATGAGAAAAAACGAAAATCTACAGTAAAGTCGAAGATCAATGTGTACTAACCTGTTAGTGAAGAACGAACGAGAGCTTTTGGGAGTCGAAAAGAAGACCAATAGTTGGAAGAAAAGGAGATTAAAACATCTCTATGAAAGAGATAGAGAGCGACAGTTCGTGGAGAAAAAGGAAAGATAATGTATATCCTTCTTCCGTTTTCTTCTTATAGGCAGCTGGAGAGTCCAAAAATTTGGATGTCCCGAAATTCAAGGGGAAGTTATTGCATGAAAGGACACATGGGTACCACCCAACCCATATGTGCAAAAATGGCGGTGTTATGGTTGTTTTTTCTTCTGATCCTACCAAACGGTAGAATATGAAAAAAAAAGGGGGGGGGGGGAACTGTTAATAACAATATTCCGTGGAGCACGTGTCACGGTTTTAGTGGTCGCGCGTAAGACCACTATATAGCCCCCGCTATACACAGGAGTCCGAGGAGCAGCAGATCCTTTCTCAAATCTACTTTATCCCATCTCGAGGAAGTATACCTTGATGGCTAAGATGGTAAAGTAAAACCTATTCTAGAAAGAGGCAGCTGGCGAAGGGACAGAGGTAGCTAACATATCCAATCATCATTTGATGCGCTAATCTCTTATCTACACGCTTGACCAAGGCACGTGGAGAGAGATGAGATGGAAGAGTCTGACTGGCGAAGGTTTGCGGTGAACAAAGGTACAATCTTTGCTGAGGCTTGGTAGTTCCCTAAGGAACGTGGGTCAATTGAGGTGGCAGAGTCCGACTGGAGAAAGCACACGGTGAATGAAGGTACCATTTTTACGGAATATATATCAGGCAATGATGGACCCAAAAACATCAAAGATACATTTGGAGCAGAAGGGGCTATAAATACCAAGCTTCACCAACAAACAAAGGTATTCAATATCCAGGAGAAGAAGATCTAGTCTTAAGCTTATAACTCTTAAATGTTTAGAACTTAAGTATTTACTTCAACTTGAGTTCTGTCTATTACTTTGGGAAGAATTTAAGATATTTGTAACCATTTCCACTTAATACAAACAATCACTCATTACCCCGTGGACGTAGACAAAAGTCGAGCCACGTAATCTCTTGTGTCTCATGATAACTTAGTAGCATTTACCTTATATTTGTGTTCTTCGTTATTATTGTGATCTTGCATATCTTTTATCACTTAGCATTATCGATTTAACTGAGATATCAATACTACTTAGTATCAGATTCTCTGAGCTGTATACATTACGTAGACTATGGGAAAATTAGTAGCCACATTAAAAAAACAAATATAGTGTGACTGTGTCAGTTCTTATGATTCTGAATAAGTTTGAGTATGTTTGTAGCCTTTGGGCTTTTCCGCGCTTAATGAATTTCCTTTTCTTTTCTTTAAAAAAAATGTTAGATAAAATGCCTCTGTTATTACCACAACAAGAACCTCGTATTATTAGAAACACAAGTTCCATAAAACTCTCACATGATTTATCTCTTTGCTTTTGAGAATTTGTTTGGTTTTTTTATTGTTATAATTTATAAAAATAGATGAATAAGCCATATGTGATTAAAGGAAATGATTGAATTCAAACTTTAGTTAAAGACTTCTATGCAAGTTTGGTAAGCTTATCGTTGATAGAAATGACAACGAATAAAAATCAAGTCAATCAAGTTGATAGAAATGATAACCGATAGAAAAGATTCAAAATTGTTTTCTACTACTCTCATTGTTTTTGTATGAATGATCTTTGCAATGATTTCTAGGTTATGATGTCAATCAAGGATTTACATCAATTTTCAAAATAATAAATACTCCCTTCGTCCCACAATAAGTGAACTAGTTCAAGTTTGCTCAATTCTTCAATAGAGGGTGACTATTTTTGTTTTTCATGACACGTAGGATTTTAGACCCCCAATTAATATAAATTCATCTCCAATGGTTGGACTCTACAAAGTAGGAGGGATGGCAAAATAAATATGAAGGTGTTAAAGAAAGTCTTATTTACACCTTCACTTGCACCTCCATGTCATATTTTTAATTATTTTATTTTTTGAGAGATTAGTTAAAGTAAAAATAAATGGTTAAATTTTATCATATAAAATGTTCTAAGGATTAAACCCTTTACTATTGGAGATAGTTTTTTAACTATGGAGTCCTATATTTACTTTATGTCTAAAATTTCATAATTAAAAGTCTTAATAAGACTCCACGTAGGATTTTTTATACTCATTGTTTGAGATGCTCTTAAGTAAGGAGGAGATAGGAGTATTTTTAAGTATTTTGTTTTTACAATTATGCCCCTATATATAATAATTAGTAAAATTTAGAAATGATTTATCACTCAAACTATTCGACGGATATTTGTAAACTTTATACCATTGAAAAATATTTTTAAAATACCTACTTAATGATTTTAAACATGTTTATCAAATTATACATATTTTTTTGTAGTAAATCATATAGAGAAGAAGACAAAGAGGCAGAGAAGGAGAGGGTTTCTTATTGATCATTATCCAAATTACATATCTACAATATCCTTATATACATGTAAGGGAAACCCTAGGTATAACTAGTTGGGATGCACATATATGGGCTGTAGGCCCTATAATACTCCCCATTGTGTGGTCCAATAGAACTTCATATGCAATGCTTCACATATAGTGTTTCAAATGTAGTTCTTCAAATATCGTTCTCTCCTTGATGACTTGCGTCGAAATCAATTGCCTCGTTAAAAATTTGACAAGGGAAAACCCAGTGGGACAAAACCTTGGTACAGTTCTTCATATGTAGTACTTCACATGTTGTCTTGTACTTTACATGTAGTTCATCACATGCAATACGATCTTCAAAGATTGATGGGTCTAAGTTAATTGCCTCGTTAAAACTTCATCAGGAAAACCCAAGGGGACAAAACCTGAACTAAAGAAAAAGAGTACAATAATAAGCAAACTCAGAACATAGTTGAACTCGAATGTGTTGCCTCATTAAAACCTTGACAAGGAAAAACCAGTGGGATAAAACCTTGCCGAAGGGAAAAAAGTACAACATGGCAGATGCATGTAAAGGTGATCCATTGCAAATGATCACTTTGCTCCGTTGAAGTTTACTAGTTGCTTCACAACTCTTAAGGCAGAAAATCCTCGTGGGAAAGACAATAGCCTTAGCTGGGAAATTTCATTCCCGGTGTTTGTTGTTGTCTCATTAATAACCTTGACGAGCAACAAAACCCTGTGGTAAAAAGTAACCTAGGTGAAGGAAAAGAGTTCAACACACCATTAGATGCCCCCCCTGATGTTAGACAATTTTCATTAGTCTAATGCAGTCAAAAGGAGTTTATCACACTGTACCTTGGTGACTTGAAAACTTATAAGACCATGTTGTTGATCCTGGAAGTTACGTTGCTTAACAGACTATCGCGTTTCATTTCTTTGATTCAGATATTTTCAGTAATATCAACGCGATCTTTATGTCTTCAACATTTAACATACTTGATGTTTTTAGTGTCGCCTCTCTAAAAACCTTGTCGAGTAACAAAACCCTTTGGGAAAAACTATTCTCGATCAAAGGGAAAAATAGTACGACACAACTTCAATTTCGAAGTAAATTATGTCGACATCATATCCTTGGATCCTCCCCCTGATGTCGGCATCTCCCCCTGATTACTTTCAGAGTTATTCTAGATAGTTCCCTTAGTCATGTATTTTTCGAAACTGAATATTGGTAATGACTTAAAAAATAGTCTACCATATCTCCCTCTGATTACTTTCGTTGGATAAGAGATTATTGTTCCTTCATAATCAACAACTTTTGGATTGCACTTTCATTAGCATTCCTTTTAATGTCTTTGCAGGGGAAAAACAAAATTTATTTCAATGGTTACTTTTGAGTACATGATTACATTCACTATACCATTCCAATGACATTGCATAGGCGCTGAGCTATATCTAGCTAACAAATTCCTTGAGGATGCAAAATTTTATCGAGTACATTATTATACTGAGTACAACAATGCGTCTATTGTACTTAGATATGGTAATTTCATCTCCCAACACATCTCCGTCATTTTCCTTTAGACGAAATGGTCACTTACTTACATTTGAACCTCGATTAATCATGGGAGTGCTATCAGGATGCATGTCTTTGTTAAATTTCCTAACAACTTTAGACAAATGCAAACTGGTGGGATAATATACCACAAGCTCAGTATTCGGTCGAGCTTTTCCCAGATTTTTCATCTCAAATTCGGATTTCAAATACCTTTTAAGGTCTTTTATTACATCAAGAGTACCCATCATGTCTGTACCATCGACATAGATAGCTACAATTCGAAATCAGGAACTTTCTTGTGAATACGCAAGGGAAAATAACTTACTTGTCTATCCCCTCCAAAACAAATAGTCACTTGGACGGGTATAGCACATCCGCTTGATTGCTTGAATCTATAAGTGAGCGTTCTATCTAACTGTAAACGCACTCTGTGGTTTAGAGTTATTTGATTTGGGAAACAAAAGTATATCAAGTACTTTTGTAAATATCTTCTATATCTTGATTATTTCAGAGATACGTAACAACTACATACATATGCTGCATTACAAGTCCTTTTGAAATTACCAAGCTAACTAAGTAGCAAAATGCTATAATGGTCATTACAACAAAGTAAACAATTCCAGGGCTTTGTGAGATACCTCGCGCCACAAGGAGAGTCTTTATACCATTACGACTTCACTATTCTCACTGTGCTTTGTGACAAATAATCATGTATGTCCACATGCTTTACACTTAGTTGGTTAGCACTACCACACCAAATACCTATATATTTGTCAAAGAATAAAATTCTACCTGGATTGTATAGGCCAAATATGCTCTTTATTGTTGATATTCAAACAATAAGAAGCATGGTTCGATCTCATCGTGCTCGATTTCCTTTAGCAACTGTATATGAAAATAATAATCATTAGTATGCTCACACGATATTTCCATTGACTCGTTTGTGTTCTCATAATCCACTTGGGATGTCATTGTTCTCTGGAATCGTTAAACTTTGGAGCGTCCTCCAGTATTGATTCATGGACATAGTCAAAGACAATCAAATGAGATGATTTTATTAATGATACAAATTAGGTTGTGCCTTACTCATCTACTTCCTTTCTAGGTGAGCATTGATCGAACCTAGTGGCATCTCCATCTTCCTTTATAGAGCCACGACCTTATCTACACTTCCACCAAGTGTAGTTGCAACACCTTAGTCTATGGTGTACCCCATACTGAGGATTTATAACCTTGCAGGAATATTTGCAGCTGGTATGTGTGATCTTGTCACTTTAGCGACATCAGTGTACATTTTGAAAATCGATTATTCTTTGTCACTTCACATTTACATTTGTGGAGTACAAGAATCAACATGAGACATAGTGGGAACACACCACGAAAATTCCTGTAGAAAATACTTTTTCTTATCTCCCCCTAACGACGGGAAGAATGTCTCATTAAAATGACAACCCGCAAATCTAGCGGTAAGAGATCTCCTGCCAAAAGTTTTAAAATGCGGATAATTGTTGGGAACTCATTTCCAACATAACTACTTAACAGTTTTGAAGACCCATCATAGTACGATGTGGAGTCGTAATGGCACATATATAGTGCAACCAAAAATGCGTAAAAACATGAATGTCAGGCTTAAATCCAGTTACCAACTGGTACGCAGAAAAGGTTGACTAATATTGGGTTCTAAAAACAAATTAAGTAAGATGCGTGTAATATTGCATATCCCCAAAGCAATAAAAGATAGGTTGGTACGCATAACCTATTCCTTAGACACCATCTGTAAAATTTGATGGTAGCCTCTGCGAGACCATTGGGTATAAGATGTTCTATATTGATCTTATTAAACATGCAATATTCATCAAGTCCTTTTGATGTAAATTCTCTAGCATTAACAAGGGTGGTTAGCCTTTGCACTTTGCATTGTGTGGTATGTGCTAGTAGTTTTCAAACGCAAATTTCTTAGGAACTATAACTAGTCCAAAAAGTCAAAACATTCACCAGATCCATCAGTCACTTTAATGGTCCACATTCTGCATGAATATTTTTCTAAATTTCACCTTGTTTTCTTTGTAATATGGAATTTTTACCATTTGCATCTTAGGATGGTCTCGGTCCTGTTTTACTGAAGACTTTGTAAAAATGAGTGATATGCTTTCTTACTTAAAAGCATAATGGGAGGGAGGAGGGGGTTGTGCATCTGGTACTTTAGAAAACACTTATTGAGAGATATGCCTTTACTTTGCATTATGTCAATCTTTTTCCCGTTGTATTGTCCACTCAAGCACATCGATGTACGTATGAGTCCTTTCAAAACGAAACATCATGTCTCAACCAAAGTTATTTTATGGTTATGTCAAAATCTGTATGAGTCAATTTCCAACATTTCATCGTCGGAGTCAATATTATTCAATAATCCAAATATTATAGTGAATTACATTGCACTAGATTGACTCATTAGTTTCTCTAAAATATATTTCCTTCCAAATATATTAGAGAGTATAAAATATGCAATCAATTATATTCTTATCATTTTGATGTTCCATATGATATCCATTTGCACGGGTTACTTGGGAATTTTAACAAGGTGTGATTATCTCTTGGTACATCTAGAGATTTTGCGACGTCTTTGTTCTATCTTGAAGAAAAAAAATTGAACAGTGTTGCGCTCGATAAGATAGTCAATTGACTAGGCAAAGTTCTTGTTGCCATTAAAGTTGATGTGAAAATTAGTTGTTATTATGATACACATACACATTATATTGTATATACCAACACCTATGACCAGGTGCATTTCCAACTTTTTTATTTATGATGGGAGCCAGAATTACATTTTAGCTGATTCCATGTTCAATTGATACCTATACTTTGGTGTCATTATTGCTGGGAAAATAAATAAATAATAATATATATATATATATATATATATATTTTCTTCATGATATATATGTCCCTTTTCATATGCTTTATATGAGTCGGTACGTCTAACCCTCATTACTTTGGGGTTTTTTACATTTTCAATTTTGCTACATTTAGCTTAATTTGAGAAATTTCTTTATCTCAAAAGTCCAAGAGATTCTCACTACACATGTCAAACCATTTACTTTAGGTTGAGTAGAAGTAATTATCTTGTTGTCACACTTCAACATGCACTATTTCGTTAGTATCACGGATGATGTAGATAAATGAAAATTTCTGACTCAAATAAATAAATAAAAATTGTGAGTTCTTCCACAAAAATTGGAATACATGTGATTTTATTTGAACGTATCTTTGAAACTACTGACAGATTAATAGTCGAGCAAGTGGATTACATTCCACGGAACATTCCAATTTGGGGAGAAAATATCAAATATGCAATAATGGTGTTCAAGTACTTCTAAACCCCAAATACATACATTTGAATCAAGTTGGTACAACCAATTGAACAAAAGAAACCATTCACCTATATATCCAATGTCATATTCAAGAGAACAAAATAACATTAAGACCAAAATTCTTAATGAACGAGATCAACAGTCGTAATTCAAGTTGACCGGTTATATAATATAGGCTTATCTTAAGGCAAAAAGAAAAGCAAAACTAGGCATGTTCTAAAAACAAATAATTAAGCCTAGCAACTATTATTCAATGTAGAACCCCACATTAGTTACATACCTTGGGCTTTGGTTGCTACTTTATATACACCAACCCAGAACAGGCTTGGTCATGCACAACCCAAACTGGAACGGAACTGAACTGGATATGAGAAACTGGATCGGGCAGACCCATCTGGATCACTGGAACTGAATTGGGCAGACCCATCTGAATCGATGTAACTGTAACGGGTTGATTAAGGATCGGGTCAGGACCCTCTACCTTTTCTGTTTCTACCCGGCTCTTAGACTGCCTTAGCAAACAGCATCATCTCCTCCGCACGGCAATTGGAATTGGAACTGGAACGTTCCATAACGATTTTTACGTATAGGTGGAGTATTAACAATAATATGGAAAGATAAGATAAAAAAAATTATATGGAACTTTAGCTAATTACAGACGTCAATCTAATAACAGACAAAAATCTATATGGATTTGGAAACATTAATCTAATAACAGACGTATCAATGAAAACAGTGAAATCAATCAGGATTGCAAACAAAGTTGCATTGTAAATAAGAATAGTAAAGGAATAATATTACGCCAATCAAGATGTTAAAACAAATACACGTACAAATTATTGTTTATACAAGACAAATGGTGATGATTCCATTAATCAATTTATTAATATAGATACATGAAGCACAACAAGTCATACCCAAACATAACAAAGCCATACTCAATCAGATGATACATGATATCAAATCAACCAATCATTTTTATTTTATTTTTCCAAAAATAGGTAAACCATTAGACATGGCAGACAAAAAGAAATCGGTTTCATATAAAAGAGAAAAAAATTGCACATGGTTTCATTAGTTCATATACAACCCTAGCATCACATCATCCAAATCAATTTTTTTTAGTTGTTATTTGTCTATGAAACGGACATACAAAATAAATAAATAAAAATCATTTAGGTTCATCAATTAACAGAAGTCATTGACGACATAGTAGCCTACACATGATGAATTAGGTATACCTGTTTTCTTTCTTTTTTAACAAATCTGATTGAAAAAAAGAACAATAGAGTTAGGTATACCATTTTTTTCCCGATGAATCTGATTGATTAAAAGAATGATAGAAGTATATAACCCAATTCGCTATTAACCCTTTCTCTTTTTCTTGTCGTTCTTTGCGGCAACGGTTGAGCATCATGGTGATAACGTTTTGTAGTAAATCATATAGGGAAGAAGACAAAGAGGCATAGAAGGAGAGGGTTTCTTATTGATCATTAGCCAAATTACATATCTACAATATCCTTATATACATGTAAGGAAAACTCTAGGTATAACTAGTTGGACCGCACATATATGGGTTGTAGGCCCTACAACATATTTCTTATAAATAATCAATTAAAAAGATAGTTTTAGAAATATCCCCTTATTTAATGATATATAAGTCACCTATTAGTAGGACAAAATTTTAAAATAAATAGGTTATGTATTATGGGATGGAAAGAGTAAATTCTATGAATATATCGGGAGTTCAACATGATATGGATTCATCTCTAGACTTTTTAAACGAGAATCTACCGATTCCATGATTGATGTTTTTTTAATGTTGTTCCATATGATTGATGTCTAAGGATAGAACTGTATTTTATTTCTTAACAGTAAAAAATTTCTCAAAATTTCATGGTTATTATGTTAACCGAATTGCAACTAACATAACTAACCAATTGGGGTACCATAAGTGTTTTCTGGGGTATATAAAGAAACGCCCAGTAAATTGTTTTCCTTATAAAATTTAGAATCTAAATCTCCAATAATATATATCATCATTTACGGATTAGTCAAGAATAATACAACATGTAAAATATTCTGGCCAAAAATAACAAAATTCTACATCTTTAAATTTTAATTAGCATAATTTTCTAAACTAGAAACTACCATATAGTCCTAGAAAAAATATAATTGAGTTAGTTTGGTCATGTTGACCTAGTTAACTGTTTGTTCGTTCCTAGATTTTACTGTTTGCTCCTAGGGTGGTCAATACCCACACATGATGACATCATCATTTATGTCATAATCTTTTTAAAAAACGCGCAATTGGGGGATACATTTATTAATTGAGGGATATGAATTACTTCCCCCAACCCATGATTTCCGCTAAGGGGTGACCATTTGGTATGAAAGTACTAAAATATCCTTCCTTCAAAATAAAAATTAAAAAACAAAAAACAAAAAACAAAATCATATCCCCCATTTCCATCTCCACCTCTTATTAATCTCTTTCAAATTCTAAACTCTCCCCACACCCAAATATACCCCATTCCCTTTCAAATTCTAAACTCTCCCCACTCCATATCAAATTCTCGCCGGCTCCTCACTTTGGAAACGATTTGTTTTCTTCTTAATTCGGAAGTAATGAAGATCATGCTGAAAGTGATGAATACCATGCCGGAATTGATGAAGACCATGTCGGTAGTAAAGTGCCGGCATGCTCGGGAAATTCCTATCAATGCCTGTAGTCAAGTGAAAAAAACCAGAAAAAATTCATAACGGAAGTGATGAAGAACATGCCGGAATTGATGAAGACCATGACGGTAGTCAAGTGCCGGCATGCTCGAGAGCTTCCTATCAATGCCGGTAGTCAAGTGAAAAAAATCAGGAAAAAAAACCAGAAAAAATTCATAACGGAAGTGATGAATACCATGCCGTAATTGATGAAGACCATGCCGGTAGTCAAGTGCCGGCATGCTCGAGAACTCCCTATCAATGCCGGTAGTCAAGTGAAAAAAAAAACTTTCTGGATACTTTTCATCATGTGCCGGCATAGAAATTTGGGTTGAATACCATGACAGAAGTAGTACCGGCATGCTCGAAAATTTACAGACTATGCCGGCAGTGGACTGATTAAAACAAAAAAATAGGTTATGAAGATCAAAACCAGAAAATTTTGAACCCCCGGATAGTGGCAAACAATTTTTGGAAATTTCCGACAAATGCCGGCATGGTTTTTTGGTTGAATACCATGGCACCGAGTTTTTTCAGCTGCAACAATGGTGGATTCAAAGAAAAAAAAAATCAAATTTTCAACCTCTTAGCAGCAATTCTCTCATCACAATCATCTTCCATTTAAAAAAAAAATTCCACTCAATTTTTTTTCCCTCCTTCTACTACTCACTCACACAAATTAAAATAAAAAATCATACTAATCTATCCCCAAATACTTAAGAATTTACCAATTAAAATTAATCACTAATTAGAATTAGTGAGGGCTAGATTAGGAATTAAAAAAATAATTACATAGGGGGTCACCCAAAATTTCTATTGGGACACCGTTTTTGTCCTGTAGCTATATCCCCCAATTAGTTTTGATATCCCCCAATTGCGCGTTCTTTTAAAAGGGGCCGAAATACTTTTTTTTCTTCTCTTTTTTCTCTTTCCTAATGAAAATAAATAAATAAAAACTTTAAAATGAAATATCTTTTCAAGAACATGCAATTGGGGGATATTGATTACTTCCCCCACCCCAAGATTTCGGCTAAGGGGTGACCAATTGATATGAAAGTACTAAAATACCCTTTGGTTAATTAAAAAACTTTATGAAAAGACTGTTATATCCTTTCCCCTAAAACATTAAAATCAAAAACCAAAACATATATCCCCATTTCTAACATTAGTTCCGGCAGTCCTTTAGGTTTAGGTTTTCGATTTTTTTTTTCTTCATCGTTCTTTAACCGTTCTTTCTCTGCCGTTCCTCACTTTGATTTTTTTTTTTTTTTTACATTCGGTAGGGATGAAGACCACGCCGGTACCGACATGGTTATTTATGATGAAGACCATGCCGGTACTGAGTTCCAGCATGGTTATTTAGGATAAATACCACGCCGGTACTGAGTTCCGGCATGCTCGATATAAATCATTCCATGCCGGTAGTCAAGTGAAAAAAAAATCAAGTTTCTGGATACTTTTCATCATGTTCCGGCATAGAAATTTAAGCAAAAACCATGCCGGAAGTAGTTCCGCCGTGCTCGAAAATCAGATAACTGTGCCGGAAGTAGACTGATTAAAACCAGAAAAAATAGGTTCTGAAGATCAAAACCTGAAAAATTCCGACAAATGCCGGCATGGTTTTTTGGTTGAATACCATGCCAGCACCGAGCTTTTTCAGCTGCAACAATGGTGGATTCAAAGAAAAAAATCAAATTTTCAACCTCTTAGCAGCAATTCTCTCATCATAATCATCTTCTATTTTCAAAAAAGAAAATTCCACTCAATTTTTTTTTCCCTCCTCCACTCTTAACTAACCCACACAAATTCAAATAAAAATAAATACACACTAATTTATCCCCCAAATACTTAACATTTTACTAATTTTAATTAATCACTAATCCTGATTAGTGGGGGCTAGATTAGGAATTAAAAAAATAATTACATGGGGGGTCACCCAGAATTGCTATTGGGACACCTATTTTTTTCCTGTAGCTATATCCCCCAATTGCGTGTTCCTTTTCAACCATATGTCCAAAAATGATAAATTTTATATATTCGGAAAGCTCTCGACGAGAGCTTTCTAACGAGTATTATTGTTGCTATATTTCAGAGATTTTAATTTTCTAAAAACTAACTATAAAATGAACTATTATACGAGTTCATTCTACAAAATGAACTACCGTACTAGCTAGTTCATTCTAAAAATTGAACTGTTTCAATAAAAAATATCATGTGAGTTCATTCTGTAGAATGAATTCTTAGGATTAAGTAACATACGAGTTCATTCTACAAAATGAACTGGTATAATGAACTACTATTATGAGTTCATCCTGCCATATGAAATACTATTAGGAGTTCATTCTACAATATGAACACTTATCACGAGTTCATTCTACAATATGGACTACAATTTACGAGTTTAGTTTACAATATGAACTACCATAATGAACACCTATTACGAGTTCATTCTACAATATGAACTACCATACTTAATTATAATTATGAGTTCATTCTACAATATATAAATTATCAATCCTACAATATGAACAACCATTATGAGTTCATTCGACAATAAGAACATCTATCACGAGTTCATTCGACAATATGAACTATAATAATGAACTACCATTGCCACCTCGTTCTTCAAAATGAACTACTATTATGAGTTCATTCTACAAAATAAGTTTCTAGCATATACGAGTTCATTCTACGAAATGAACTGCTAGAAATATAATGAACTACCATGTTCTAAGATAGTGTCATTCTCGAATATGATCTACTATTATACCGAAATAAAATAAAATTATGAAACATAATATAATGGGTACTCGTTGTGTGGATCTCGTCGAGACATTTCCAGATATATAAATTTTATTAATTTTTGACTTATATTTTGAGAGATATTTAATTTTTAAGTTTTTTTAATCCATTAATGTTAATAAGAGAGTGAAATTAGTAGAAAAAAAAAATACAGAAGGGAGAAAAGAGAAAAGAGAAAAAAAAACTACCACGTGAAGAAGAGAGAAAATAAGAGAGAGAAATGGTATTTTAGATATTTTTAATTTTTTTGAATAACTAAAGACCAAACAGAATTCCCATTTTATATGTGGACCAAACAGATTTGGGATCACCTAAAAAATAACCAAACAATAATTCCCCTCTTCAAAAATTGTCATTTTTGGAGATTTTGTAGGCTCGATATCTCTCTATGTAAAGAGTCAGAGCAAAAACCAAACCCCCGCCGCTTCTCGCTTAACATTTGTTCTTTTTGATATTTGTAATTTAGGTGTTTTTTTTTCTCAACAGAATTTAGGGTGTTTTCATGTGTTTATTGTTTATTTGGCAGGTATCCCAAGAAGATTTAGTCAATTGCCTCTCTTTTTTCCCCTCCCCTACTGGTTCTGTTTCTTTTACTCCCGCTATGTATGTATAAGATCTATGCAATCTATTAGAACTTAAGAAGTAACTTGATTTCTATTGATATTAACTTTTTGTATTTTATGTTTGTTTTTTCTCATGCCACTGTTGTTTCTTTTAGAATCTACTGCAATTCAATTCATGAATGGAGAAAAACTATTGCTGGTGTTGTTTTGCTGCTTCTTTTAGAATTTACTGTAATTCAATTCAAGAATTGGGAACAACTCTAACTGGTGTTGTTTTGTAGGGTGCAAATGGAAGAAACCTTTCACTTCTGGTGACGATGTGTGTGAGGAGATGATATGAGCTGATGTATGGACTAGTTGTGTGAAAGCGAACATGTGATGCAGGAGGTAGTAATGAATGCTGATTTACGCGAAAAAGCTTCTTTAGAACACCAAGATTGCAGGTGCTATGGCTATGGAAAATGGTTTAGTATCAACTTACTCTAATTTGTTTTTCTTACTATTAATTAGGTAGTTAGATTGGCGTTCTCTAATATGGTATATTATATATAAAGGGATCATAATATAGGGAGGATCCCTTTACATGCCTATGGTTACATTATCTCACATTTTGCATATCCTTTTTGTGAATAAAAACCAAACGATAGCGTATTTGAAGCTAAGATTTTTTGGATATATTCTTCTTATAAAGATCTACATACCCACCAAAAATGAGCACATTTTGAAATACCAAACCTCATCATTTATCAATCTTAATTTAAACGGTTGAGAATTTGTCGACTTTCGACGGTTGGGTTTCGAAATAGTAGATGGTAAAGTTATACATTTCGGAATATGATCATATTTGGTGGGTATGTAGATCTTTATAAGAAGAACATATCCCCAAAATCTTAGCTTCAAATACGCTATCGTTTGGTTTTTATTCATAAAAAAACATACAAAATGTGAGATAATGTAACCATAGGCATGTAAAGGGATCTTCCCTCTTATATATATGTGTAACTTACTCTAATGTTTTCTCTTGCTATTAATTGGAAAGTTGTTTCACTATGATCTAATCTAAGTATTATAGATTAGATTAGATTAGATTAGATTAGGATGATTGTATTTGGTTGAGTAACATAGTGATACCGAAGAATTAGAACCGGAAATTTGGCGTTTTTTTTATGACAAGACAAGATCAATATTGCACCGAACAATGAACAATTTCCAGTAATATTATTTTTCTTTGAATAAAGAAAATGACTGCCTGAAATTGAACTTTTTCGATTTTTCCATTTGTGCTTGAAGTGTTTGTTTAGGAACTCTCATTTATACTGGTATAAACGGTAACAAAAACTGGACCGTTTTATTTTATGCACCATAGTCGTACGTAAACCACTAAACCATTTGACTAGAAAAAACCGCTTTCTGTCATGATAAAAACACTCATAAATTGTCAATGTTCCACATCAACGTCTTTCAGAATGGATCAAGTCGAGTCCAAATTTGTTCACACTCCTCTAACGAGCGTATATTTTACATATTTTTCCTGATTGGTTGATTATTTAACTGATGCCCCCCATTAACCTTCATGTTTAGAATCACGACCCTCATTACATAACTCTCTAAATTAAACCAAGAATAGAGATTGAATTGTTACGTGCACACTCGTTAAGGAGTGTGAACAAATTCGGACTCGGATCGAGTCATCCAACTCCTTGTGTAAATGAGAGCTCAACTCCTAATGGGATAAATTTTAAAGTTCCTAATTAGCCCAAAGTTCAACATTTATTTCCATTTATTTCAATTGCTCAAGCTTTAGCGATATCCACAGGTTAACTAAAAATTCCAAAACTTCCTAATTAACCCTTAATATCATGTATATTTCATGTTTAATCCTCCAAAGTTTAGAATGTAGTCCCCATATATCTTGAAGTTGTAAAACTAATCCACCGAATTTAAAACGAGAACAATTTAGCCCCCCATTACAAAAAACTGGTTCCGTTAGAAGACAGCAGATTGTAATGCACAAAGGGTTTGAATACATAGAGTGAGTAAATGTTAGATATGGAATCTTACATGCATCATCGCACAAACTGCCTATATTTTACCCCCATTCACCATGTTTATATTTTATCTTACTAAGGCCTGTTCCTACGGGTATGCAAAAAAAAAAAAAAAACTGTTTGGCATACTAGATGGCATGGCAAACTAATTGTGTTATTATGGGAAAACCTATAAGCGATGGACCTTTTAGCGAGCGATATTAAAAATAACGCCAGCGATAGAGTCTTTATCGCCAGGGTTTAAGTCTATATCGCCAGCGATTTTGACTCTTGCGCCAAACTATAAATATGCAACTTTCAAACTCAAAACTTACCCCAAATTTTTTACAAAAAAAAAATAATCTTTTTTACTCAATCTATTCTCTATTTCTCAATCTAATTTATTTCTTATATTTTCTCCAAATGGCATAATTAACCCAACTTGATTCAGCAACACAACTTGATTTTTTTGGAGTAGTGCTTGAAGGTGTCGTTGAGAAGATATGTGATAGGTTTAAAAAAATAAGTAAGAAGCAAAGAAGGCTCCAAGTTTTGGATATCAACCAAGTCAAAACCGCAAGTAAGAAAAGTCAAAGAAAGGTTAAAGGCAAGGAAAATGAAGGCAAAATTAATTTGAAGCCGAAGAAGAAGATAAACAAAGGAGACTCCATTCATGAGCGCATTGATTGGAAATTTGGTGAAATGAAGAAGATTAACAAGATGAAGAACATTGTCCCAAATTTTTATTTTTAAAGTCTATATTTCAAAATATTATTGTCTAGTTTTATATCTTGTAGAAAATGACTATTTAATGATTATATTGAAGTTTAATGAATTTGAGAATTTAAGCTCAATTATATTCTTAACCCAATCTTACATTTTAATTAGAGATATATTTAAACAAATATTAAAACCTAATACTTAGACAACTTAATTATTGGATAATAATTGGGCAAATATTTTAAAATGTCGAAACAACTTTCAAATCAGAAGTCTTTTTTGTAGATGCGACGATATTTCGCATGACACCTACGTCGAAATTCCATCATGGATTCACCATTCCTCAAATTTGGACCTTCTTGATGAAGTTAAGCAACAAATCTACTAACTTCCTTATTGATTGTACTGAAGTGTTGATTCAATTTTGAAACATCACGATTGTTGAGATTCATTGTTTCTTCTTGAAATTTCCCAAAAATCATTTGCCATAATGTTTCGTGATGTAAGGCATTTCCTAATACAATATCCTCAATAGAAGAAACATAATTCCTGCAAATACATTCATCTTCCGCAACAGTGAATTTTGGTTTTCGCCTTATTTGACTTCTCCTTTTTTGATTTATAAATCTAATTTGACTTCTCCTAATTTCATTATCCACATAGGCACGATCAACATCTCTTCGATTTGTGACAACACTATGGTTTGCTACGAACTCAGAAATGCTCATATTATCATCCATACTCTCTGAGGAATTGGAGTAGTGATGAAAAGAATTGTAGATTGAGAAATTCTAGAGACATTTAGAAATTCTGGTGTGAGTTGAAATGATATTGAAATTAGGTATTTATAGGAGGGGAAATACTAGTCGTTGGATGAAAATCTGGTATCGTTGATCTAAGAGACGAGGGACAGGTTGACTAGCGTCAGCGATTTAATGACCAGCGAGCGATGGCTTGACCATCGAGCGATAGACACTCTATCACTCGGTAGAAACTCTGTCGTGTGTGCCTATATGTTATTCCTGGCATATTGGCATATGAGTTTGGCACTTTGGCATACCCATAGTGGGTGCATATATGCCAAATATATGAGTTTGGCATATGCATAGGAATATGCCTAATCTAAAGAAGAAGAAAAAGTATTTTGGTTGGTCACAAAAGGACAAAATAGTTTTGTGTAACCTTAATATTACTAATATGACCTTAAATATCAACCACTACTATACATGTGTATTGAAGGTTAAAAAGGTATATTAAATCAATATTTACATATCCAATCATATATATATTCACATATTCACAAAAATGCCATTGTTATAAAAATGCATCAATATTTTTTTTTAAAACTTGATATCTTACAAAATACACATCGGATTTTTATAAAATTAACATATTTGGAAAGCTCTTTGAAATACCTACGTAATGAGTACAAATAAGAATATTAAATTTTAATTTACGAAAAATTATCATTGTTATCAAATTTGGTATTGTTAAAAGAGTAAAATTCAGGCATGTGCATCGCACATGTGGCATTACTAGTACTGATAAAGTAAAGACTCATAATGATTGTGGAAAACATACAAAAATATATAAAGACTAAAGGATCGAGCTCACAAAATTTAAAGGATATCAAAATCTAGAGAAAGATTCACGCAAAAGCCACGCACATGACTATTAGTCAACTTATGAATGTTATGAAACTTTTTTTTTTTAATTATGAAACTGAAACAAATGTCGTAATTTTTAAAGATGTTAAACTATATGAAACTAAAACAAATGTCGTAATTTTTAAAGATGTTAAACTATAAGTCCATGACATTTTTAATGTTTAATATTATATAGTTTTTTCATATTTTTTTGATGGGGTAATACAGTGGTTAGTTAGTGGCCCTTGAATACTCATTTAGATTATTGAATGTGTGTTGGTTTTCAGTGGCATGATCATGGGCTTATTGAATATTGAATAATACTGTATTATTTGTTTTTAATAAAATTTATTTTAAAACATGGATCCTTTACGAGTGAAAAATAGACCCGCACGAACTAGTTTTCACAGGAACTACCATTAACTACCATTAGAGCGTCCATGTAAAGACCCTCAAGCTCGTCAACAATATTAGACCGGTCAAAGAGGTGATCAAGAGATATCAAGAGACATATTAGCCGATAATAATTCGATTGGTTTAACACGAATGTTAATTAATAGGAATTAATCTAATAACGATCTAGATATGAAAATAGTTTCGTTGAATAGATCTCGAAAAGTTATGCGAAATAGACTACTCGAACGTGTCATTCGGATATTAGATGAAGGAGATATCATCAGATTTGTTTGGAGGGTAAAATAGTTATTTTTTTGTTTTGCATTTAGCCGCTTTGGCAGCCCTTATCCAAGAGCATTGAGTGCCTTAGTATTTTTGGTCGGACTTATCAAGACCAAACCGAGAAGATAACCTCAAATATCTTTTCTTCTCCTTCTTTCTTTGTTCTTCTTATCTTCTTGTTTCATGTTTCTTTTTTCTTTTTCTGCTCCTTCTCTGTTTTTCCTTTATTCTTCTTCTGTTCGAGTCTTGAATGATGCAATGGGGTGTTGAGATCAGGGGAAGGTGATACAGATCAAGTAATAAAGGTTACTGGTGGTGTTGGTTGAAGCATGTGATTTAGATGCAAAGAAAAGGTGAAATAGAAAATCAGAATTAGGTTTTTAGATTTCGTTTTGAGATTTTGTGGAGTTAATCAGTGTATTGAGTTTCTGATGGACGAGGAAAGAAAGGGTTGATGTGGGATTGTTCTCATGAGGTCATTTTCATGAAAAATTGAAATTAGGGTTTGTAAGTGTTTATGGGTGAAAGTTGTTTATGCGGTTTTTGGTAAATTTGGGTGTGTAGATGAGAAACGAATCTAAACCCTAAATAAATACACTGCATGGGAGTACTCTCTGATTCGAGAGATAAATCTATATAATTCTGGCCTAAACCAAGAAATGGCCGTTCCAGACTTGCTTCGGTCACAAAGTGAAAGAGATGGGGTTGATCTTAGGGAGGGAAGCGAAGAAGGTGTTGAGATTGTGAAGGTGTTGGATGTTTATGACTTGTATCAGAATATCGAACTGGCTTGCAATAATGTAAGCAATCAGCTGTGGTTTTTTCTAGATACGAATGATAACACTTGGTTTTCTGTGTTTGTCTTGTTATCATGTTGTTTGGAAATAGGCAAAGGACATATTTATACAAGTCATTGAGCGCAAACCCTCATCTCATAGGAAGTGGAGGAATCTGAGTAATGGAGTAGTGGGGTCGTGTGGGTGATTGCACGATCACGTCTTAGACCAATTCCCTCATCATCTTAATCGTCCATGCCTCCTGACACGTTCTTATATATGGGCGCGTTGCACGCCGCACGCTGTAAACCGCCAGACCAATACCCCAGTAAGTATCCCCCAGTTTGTGACATTCTTGATGTCTCGAATGAGTGGATCGTGGGACCCATATGAAGTAGCATACGATGCTAGATTAAATAACTAAGTTATTTAGGAAATCGATGTTTATGAAATATCGTGTATACTTTATGCATGTAATGCATCGAATACAATCAATATGTATGAAGCATCGTCGTTTTAAAGCTTAACAGAGTAAGTCGCTGATTAAGCGTCTTAGAATAGCTGCATGCCCAACCATCTTCGAGGGATTGTTTGGAGGCCGCATGGCGGGCTATCCCTTGGCCGATCACTCCTTTTGGTAGAGTGACGGGCGGTGATCATTAAGGCACCTCATTGGCCGTTTAACTCTTAGCCTAGGCTGCATAACCAAGCTGGCAAAGTTGGACGGATCTACGTCACATATTTGCGACCGTTGATGATTTTTAGGGTTTTAAAGAGGTGCACAAGCATCACTCTTCATCTTGACCGAAATCAAGCATGGACAATGTTTTTGGTGGGACCGACCGGGCATGCGTGTAGATGTCTTTCCGGTGTACATGTCCATACTATTCTATCTCGCGGAGGTACGATCTAGGCCACTCAATTTTTCTGGAAAAGATGAGTGGTCGTGATCGTTTTGCGGCATAAATCAGTTATCACAAAGGTTTTATATGTCGCGCGACATGCTTCATTTGGGTGTGCGTTCCGAAGTGCTTGGCCATGGTTGTCCTAGGCCGGTCGGTCACACGCATAGGTGGGCCCACGGTGATCACGTTGATGCTCTCTGGACCCCTTAGTCTATATCTACACCCTCCATACAAGATAGCGAAGATGGATGGTCATGATTGAACTGCGACACATATGCCATGCCGCAAACCCTAATTAGGGTTTTGAAACGTTCACGTACACGCAACTTGGGCCAAATGAATTGGGAAGATGCGCTTCTCCTTTGAGGAGGCCGATTGTGTGGGGCCACGTTGGGCTAGTGGTGAACATGTGGGCACCTTCCTGATGATCCTAATTTCGATCTATGCCATCCAAACATGTCGGTGAAGTTGGATGGTTGTGATCAATTTAAGACACTAATGGAATTCCGCGACCCTTTGAAGAATCACGCTAGCCATGTTTTGAGCAAACGTTTATTACTCCATGGCTTTGTCGTGATAAAAACGATCAGGCAGGGATAGAGTGGGCCCTCCAATGTGCGTGTTGGCGCCTCCTCCATCTTTCATGGTGCGATCTAAGCCATCCAATCAGGCTAGTGAAGTTGGACGGTCACGATCGTTTTGAGACTGTCTTAAGCAGTCTTGCTCACTCGAGCTTCTTCCAAAGCATTGTGGCCACCCTACTTTAGGGCTAGCATTTTGGCATGCTGGGAAGTGTAATGTTCGATCGGCTAGGGCATAAATAGGCCCGCTGGTGATCATCAATGTGATAGCCTGCTCCTGTTAGGGTTCGTCTAGGCTGGTTAAACCATGCGGCCAACTTGCGTGGCTGTGATTGTTTCTGAGACTGATATGGTCAGTCCAGATTTTTCTTAGGAAATTAAATAATCAGGCTAATATAACACACCCAGAGATGTAGCCTGTACGGGTATTTCGTGCATGCCTCACCATTGACACTTGGAGATTCGTGTTACTCTGTTAAGAGCAACGCTCAGTCGTCATGCCTCACCAATAATGAGAGTTCTGCGGGAATAACACAGGAAATACTAGGCAAATCATGCATTATAAATAATGCTAAAAATTCACATAGTATTTGGGATTGTTGCTACATGCTCCATCCTGGATGAATTTTGTGTATTTAATTCACAGAACATTTGGGATTGTTGCTACATGCTCCATTCTAGGTAAATTAATAAAGCGAAGAGGTACTCATCACTTATCAAACAACTTTATCCTCTACAAGATGTTAACGCGTTAAATTTGGTTTTACAATTTTAGCCCTGAACTAAAATCTACCATCAACGGTAAGAAAAGGAAAGGAAGATGAAATCGATGGTCTATGGGTTTGATTCTGAGACGGTTTGTCCTGAATTGTGGTTAGTGATGAATTTATGAGATGAAGATCTTCTGGAGAAGAATCAAAGACAAGGTAATTTAGAGTTTCATAATTGAGTTTAGTTTGGTGTGAATTAATCTAAATTGATGAATTGGTGTTCGGTTTATTTCTAATTTGAGTAGAAATGGTTGTATGAAGCTCAACTTTGATTCAAGGGGAATTAGGGTATGTTCTTTCTTAATTTAGAATATGAAATTCTGGTGTTTTAATAAATTACATGAGACAGAAGAAAAGTTAGATATTATTGGTGGTGTTGTGTGAAGTTTATATAATTGTGGTTGTAGTTCAATTTTGGTTGAATTACATGGGACATGAATAATAGTGGGGGTCTAAGAATGTCTATATTAGTGGTGGTAATGGAATTGGTTAAGCTGTATTGGGTTGTAGTGAACTGAGTAAGGGAATGATGTGTCTGAGAAGGTAGTGGCAATGAAATAGATAATGAAGCTATAGTTGTGAATATCAAGAAGAGGAAAAATGGAATTACAGGATGGTAAAGAAGCTGCAGTTTATAAAAATGGTGTAGTTTAGATGAGATGATGATAGTGAAGTGGTAAGAATAGAATGCGTTGGTGTTGCAGCTTTGAATGTTGAAGTTAGATAATAAGATATGAGAAGTATGGTCCGTTGTAGGTAGTTGAAATAGGATGAGGTAAATGGAGATGAATTGGTGGTGAATGAATATGAAGAAGTTATAAGCTGATTTCCAGGAATGTAATGTGAGGTTGAGTTTTGATGTGTGAGTTTGTGTTTTGATTTGTAATTAAGGATGTTATGTCTGGAATGAGAGTTATATGAACTGAAAGAGAAGTAGAGGTGGAGTAGAGAATGTTGACTTGTTTGATTTGTGAAATAAGTGAAAGTGTTGATTGTTACTGTGGCAGCTAATTAGTGATGTGGCTGTAATGATTTTGGAAATAGTAGATATAGGATTGTAGTTAGTGATTTAGTTAAAGCTTTCCACTGCAGCTACATTGCAGGTAAACTATATTTGAATTTAAAGTGAGTCATGAAGTTTATGCATTGAATGTATGATTGTAATGATTCAAATGAAGTTGTATAATCTGATAGGATTGAAATAAGAATGAAGAAGTTATTTAGCGTTTGGATTGTAGAGTGGTACTGCACAATGATTGTGCGTTTGTATTCTTTGGCCTGAGCAATGGCTCTGGTCTGTGCAAGGGTTTCGACCTTGTGCCATTCAGCCTAGTCAGGTATCTGACTCTAGCTGACTTAGCCAATCTGACTGAGGCGAATCGTTTGGACTTACTGAGTTACCTGTCTTGGCCTGTGTTGACTCAGTTGACCGATCTGGACCTGACCTTTGACTATTGGCCCGACTTTGACCATTTGACTGTTATAGACATGCCGACTGTTAGATTGACCGTTAGAGATCGTCAGTTGACATGATGGACTAGGCCTTTGGTTAATGGGCCTGTTTAGAGAACTTGGGCTTAGGACTAGTTATCTTATGTTGATGAATTGGACCCTTACGGTCTGATTTAGCCTTTGGTTCCTTCTACAAAGTTATAGATATTCAGAAGAATATTGGAATGGAGTATAGAACCAACCTAATTGGATTAGTAAACCTTAGATATACCAAAGATAGATAATAAAAGGTGTAGAACCATTAGATACACTTGCATGATTCTTGTGTGAGCCATTTTAGCTAGATTCTTAGTGTTCTTGTGTGATTAACAGTTAGTCTATATTAACAACGATCAATTCAAAGGATGAACCAGTGGATCGTGGATCTCGAGGTAGGCGTGGCTTGTCATCAAAAGAGGTGGGAATTTACATTTAACTCTTTTGTGATTATTGTTGTTTTCTTTTACACAAGTTTATGTTTAACAAATTCATGCATTATCTAATTGTGTATTCCATGCATTGTTTTATTTTAAATTCCGAAAGTACTGTTGATTCTTTTAATCTTTTCATTGCTTGGAAAGGAATTGTAATGCTTTGTTTGTCTTTATGAATTGTTTGGGAAATAAGAATTTCCATATGATTGTCTGGAAAATGAGAATTTTCATCTGTGGTATATAGGATACGCTCCTTCATTTATATCTACTTACTTTCGAGCTTTTATGTGTAATAGGTGTGTAAGGAATTGGTCGACACCAATATAGGCTAATAGGGTGTGTAAGGAATTGGTCGACACTCAATATATACATTGTTTGAAGAAGGAGTTAGTTCCATATACATGATTGTTTATCTCTGTGAATTGGTTGTCTTTTAGTGTTTTGGGAAAACATGAATTGTTTTCTAAATCATATCAGGGGTTACTTGAAAGTTAAATGTTATTTTTTCTGGACCCCTTTTAGGGATGATGTGCTCACCCATTCCCACTTTCAGTTTCAGAGACAGATCAGAGTTGCGCAACGGAAGCTTCGAGGAGTTGACTCAATTAGTTGGTTAACTTCGGCTATGTTTATTATGTTGTATATTCTATTTGTAAACCAAATGACTATTGTGTATGTATTACTTGAGAGAAGTTCTTGTATTTATATATTTCAGAGCGGGCTAGTTTTTGGGTTAAGTTTTGTAGCAGATTTCTTAATTGAATACTTAAGTATATGATTTAGGTTCTTAGTGCCTCTGTATTTTGTTAATCTATTTGGATTAGTCAGCTGCTAGCTTTGGGGGCGCTACAGTCCATAATCATCAGCCGGAACAAAGAGCAAAAACCAAACTAAAAACTAAAGTTTTTTTTTGTTCTCGGTGGTTAATCACAACGGCAGAGGAGCAAAATTTGGTCAAGCGCAGGTTCAATTCACGCCTAGTAGGTTTAATTCACGCCTAATTCAGGCGGTGTTTAAATTAACGTCCGATACTTCACGCGTATCACCAGCACATGTGCAAACGTTAATATAATTCATGCCTCAAATCCTGAGCGGACATTATAAGTTCGCTTGACCATCATGAAGATACTTTATCTGTGCTTGTTGCGCGACGAATATTACACCACCACCTATTATTAGACGCACACAATACCTCCGCTTGAGCAAATATAATTTTAGTATGGCTTTCGGCCTAGATTTGGTCATGAGTCCTAGAAACCCCGACCAAATTTGGTTAGGGAGATGCTACACCTACCGATTTTTCACCCCGCAAAATAACTCGATAGGGAAATGGACCGGTTCCTAGTACGTTCTCAGCATTGGGATCATCAATGATAAAAGTGGGGCCAGGATATATGTTTGGGACTGGATATCTGTCGCTCCATGATTGTGAATGCTCTTAAATACCATACCCCGAGTGTATATGTGCCCCATATCCATGGTAGTTAAAGTTGGACCCCATATGAAGACCCGTTGGGTTAACTCCAGGTACCACGTCATAAAAACGACTTCCCTCCGAGCCCGAATTTGTGCACACTCCTTAACTCTTGATTTAATTTAGAAAATTATGTAACAAGATCATGATTATAAATATGAAGGGTAATGAAATCATTGGTTAAATAATCAACCAATCATAATAATATGTGAAATATATACACTTGTCCTCCTTTTCTCCACGCGGTTTAACAATTTTTCTCATCTTTCCTTTGTCCCCCTTCCCTCATCCCTTTTTCTTCTCCTCCAGTTCCTCCTCCAGTCCTCCTCCTCCACTTCTCTCGTACGAAGAAAAGCTTCATACCTTAGGTTAAAAATTCCTCGTAATGGAAGAGCCAAGTAATGAAGATGTCTTCGATCAATTCTTCGATGCTCCTGATGAATTTTCCTTCTCTGATTGTATCAAAGATGTTGAATCAGAATTAGTAGAGTCTGTTGGATCATCAATTATCTCAGAGGTTGAATTCAAAGAAGGTGAAGCTAATGAGAGTGTACGCAAAAAACCAAATACCCTAAAACCTTCTTTTCCCGATGGATTAAGACGTAGATCATCATCGTTTGAACTAGGTAAAAAAATAGGTAGTAGTTTTGCTGAGGATTTGAATTCTAGATCTCCTGTAGTTTCTGAAATTGTCGAGGTTTCTGAAGAAAAAATCATTCCTAGCGTGAAAAAAAATAATAATAAGGAGAAGAAGAAGAAGAAGGCACGAGAAGTATCTGATTCTTCTAAAATAAGCTCAGATAAAACTGTTAAAGATAATGGTGAAAGCAAAAGGAATCAAGAGAATTTAGTTGTTACTTCGGAAAATGAGAATTCTTCATTAATAAATTTAAATGAATCTTCATCATCAAGTATGTTGGTGTTTATGGCGGAATTGGTTATTAAGGCAATTAGCTTTCAACTTAGTTTATGTTATAGTTTTTTCACTTTTCCAATTTGGTTATTGTATTGTTCTTTTTTGCTTACAACTAATCCCATTAGAACTATAAAAGATGGAAAAGAATACGTCACACATAAATTATTTAGAATATGGAGTGTTTCATGTGAGTTTGTTTCTCCAATTTTGTCTGAACAATTGAAGGGAAACAAATCATTAGGGAAGTTTTTAGGAAAGTTAGGTTGGGGATTTTTCTGGTCGGTTTACGTTTGTACGATATTGTTTGGTTTTTTGGTATCTGGATTTGTGATTGGTGGTATGTTAATGAGATATTTGGTTGAGGAACCAATTCAGTTCACTGGAGTTTTGAACTTTGATTATACCAAGCCAAAACCTGTCGCCTTAGTACCTCTGATGTCATGTCCTAGTGCTTCTTGCGGTTTGAATTGTGAAGAAAAACCCGAGTCTGGAAGGTTCGTGGGTTCACGAGTTATCCCTCCTAATCACAAACTGCAGCTCACTGTATCGTTAACGCTGCCGGAGTCAGATTACAATAAGAAGCTCGGGGTCTTCCAAGTATGTTGTTCCTAGATTTCTTTCTGTATATTGTGCTGTTTTCTGCTAGGATTTTCGATACTTTTGTTCTTCTTATGTGGGTTTGACTTTCCAATTGTTTGAACTTATGGTAGTTGACATGTTTCAGTATAATAGTTGAAATGAGTCGTTATGTCCTGGCATATTACTGCCCACTTGTCCTTTTCCTCAACTTCATACCAGGGTCACCACATATGTTCTCATTTTCTTGTTTTTGTAGTGTGAATTTGTAGCTATTTCTCCAAATTGGTGTGTCTAACTGTATACATGTTTCCCTGGTCCCGCAGATTATGACGTCAGTAGTTTGATTTTCCGCAGTTTGGGTTCGTTGTTGATTTTATCTATTGGCCTTAAGCAAAAGCGTAGTAGGCATCTATGTGTTGATTTCTGCAGAATGTTATTGTCTTCGTCTGGAGTTAGATAGCCCATTAAGAACAATATCCCAAATTATTTATAATGGTCTTAGACCTGGTGAGATCTATGAGAGGTCATGTAAGAGAGAAATGATAGGTCTCTATAGTGGACGAGTTCAATACACCTGATAGTATATGTTTTCTTTCTTATATATATATATATATATATTAACACCTCGCTTATGGAAAAGGGTGATGCTGTTCTATCTGCTAAGCTTTATGAGTATCAATGATGATATACTAGGGTTGTTTCTGTGGTATTCTCAATACTTTCTTGTTAACTTTGGCACTGTCTTTAGCTTGAGTAGTATATCAATGAGAACTATGAAATTCAAACATCCGACTGGCTAAACGTGCTAGTTTAATTCTAAAATCTAGGTTCAGAGTTTATTTGATGGATAGCGGCAATAGGGTAGAATATTGGAGATGGTCCACTTATTTCTTTTTCTAATCTCTCATAATGTTCATGTACTTACACCAACTTCCTTTTATGCATATTCATATAATATTTTGTAAAAATAGTTTCTTATCAGGAACCTTTTTCTTTTTTTTTATTTCCTGAAGGTGAGGTTGGAGATTTTATCTGCAAGTGGTAGAGTCACGGACAGTTCTAGACATACAAGCATGCTGCGATACAAAAGCCAGCTTATTACATATCTAGAGACCTTTCTTAAGAGTGCTTCTCTGCTTGCTGGCTATTCATCAGAAGAACAAATTCTTAAACTAAAAATGAGAGGCTTTACTGAGGGGTATGACCCAACTTCATGCATAAGAGTGATCCTTGAACAACGAGCCGAATATAGACCTGGTGCTGGTGTACCAGAAATTTATGGTGCTTCTTTGGTGCTAGAGTCTGAGCTCCCTATACTTAAGAGGATCATTTGGCATTGGAAGAAAACGATATTTATCTGGATAAGTATGGTGTTGTTTCTAATGCAGTTTCTGATGATCTTAGTTTGCTGTAGACCTATTATTATTCCAAGGATAAGGCCAAGGGGCGGTTCTGCTAACAGCAATGATTGTCGAAATAATCGAGCCCAGACTCGAGTCAGTTAAGACCAGAGATTCCAGGTGATCGGAACTTTGATATGACATTGGTGGAACGTATGTTAGTTTGAGACTTCAAGGGGTAATCAAATTTTCGGAATGTGGGACGACATCCGGTATGTAACCTAACTTAATATTTTCAATTTGAAACCGTATCAAAATTGGTATATAACTTGGGCATAGACCAAAGCCATGTAATGCTTTCAGGAGGGAAGCTTTCAAACTGCATGTGTCTGAATGTACCATACTGTAGCACCTCGTTTCAGTATATCATAATTTTTTTAGCAAAGCCATGTAATGCTTTAAGGAGGGAAGCTTGTGAACTGCATATGTCTGAATGTACCATACTGTAGTACCTCACTTCAGTGTATCATAATTTTTTAGGAGGCCGAAAACAGTTCCTCCTGTCATTTTAACATTTCACCTATACTAAAAGTTCGTTTCGGAAGATCCCACATGGACATCCTTACCATCTGTACTAAAATTTTATAAACACAATAATTCAGTCTTGACCTTCATATGTATCTGGCTAGAATTATTAAGTTTGTGGAGCACTGGAGCCATCATTTAATAATTGTATAATATGAATGATATCTGATGTTCATTGCCTTAAGAAATTTGCACCACGAGACAATAGTGATTGTAAAGCAGGGAAACTGAGAAAGATAATGATAATAGTGAACCCTTCTTGATATGCAAACTGGAATGTTTGTCATTACATATAGGCATCATTCACCTAACTTATGACACCAACTGTTTCATAGTATCATAAACAATAATACCCTCTAGGGAACTGTATAGTGCCTTCAGATTGTCTCAACTTTTTATTGAGAGCACATCTAGGTTTGGGACGTATGGGAAATTATCCAGGAAAAACAAAGCAGTGATAAGAGGAAGAACACTTAACCTGTCTCCAGCAGCAACCTGTAATAATGACACAGGTGGCTTGGGTATTTTTTCACTGTACATAGAAAATGTTTTTTTTCTTTTTCTTTCTTCACAGGTCTAGTTCAGACCTTGTCTAATGTGTACCAGCGGATGAATATTTTTACAAGAGAAAAATACTAAGCACCTTGGTCTTTCGATAATTGGTGAACCTGTCACTCATGTCTTTTCCATTATAATTCTTGTTACCAATAATCCTTTTTGAGTTGGGCGTGCTCTTTTGATTGAAAGGTTTTCACGAACTGTAAAGGACATTCCATAATTGGTGAGCTTTTGTGCAGATTAAAAAGCTTAGTCGGCTTAATTAGTTATAGCTGAGTTACTTGGGAAGCACAATTGGTTCCAGATCTGAATTTACTCGATCATCTTCTTCAATGTTGCCAGTTTCCTGATCTGCATCATCTGTAGTATTTTCCTGCTGCGCATCATTGACAATATGGCAGTCAATTTTTTTGTTATCCCACTAGTGCTAACTGTCATTTGAACATAAGCTCTTTAGATTTTGAAAGATCATCTAGAGTGTAGTAGAGTGGATCTCAACAAACTCTTGCAATGATCAATATCAAGCTAATTGTTGAGGATTCCTTGCCATGGAATCGTGAGGAGAGGTATCTTATTTTATGAGACCATTGAATATTTATCACTTTTAGGCTTTTGAAACATCTAAGTGGAGTGACACCGCCTTTCCATATAGTCTCGAGCTTAGGAGCCAGGAACGGGAACGAGGACAGAAGCGGGGATCGTCAAATTTTCAAAAAATGAGATACGAGAAGCGAGTTGGGAGCGTCAATTATATTTTTTCTGAAATATTAGTTATATTACCAATTTTCCAATTTTGTAATCAAGAAATAAGACGAGTACATAAACTATTTAGAAAATCTTACTTAAGTGTAGGAATATATCTCATTCATTGACCTTTTTTGCTTCTTGTGTTTGTTAGGAGCACTCTGAACTCGCATTTGTGCTTGTGTTTCAGTGCTTGCTTAAACCAACATTTGCTCCTTGTCTAATAAAGAAGTTTTAGCCTTTTCATAAGAAGGAGCTTTGTATCCTTTTGGTGCATTATTAACGGCGGAGACCATTTCGGCCCAAAATGGAGATCGAAGAATATTCATGGGATTTGCATTTATATATAAACATCTCGCAATCTTTTGATCAACATCATCTATACTGTGCTTTTGAAACATTTTATTAACAACACTCTGAAGTAAATCACTTTGGCCCATATTCATACCTCCCTGCTAGGGGTGAGCATAAAAACCGTAACCGCGGATTTCACCCGCAACCGTCCGCAAAATTGCGGATTTGACCCAAACCGCAAGACGCATGGGCCGGACACGGGTGGGATTCTTAAATCCGCACATTTTAGCGGTTTGGGTGCGGTTGGGTTTTGAAAACCGCGGATTACCCGCACCGTAGGGTAGTCAGGGAATTTAGTAAAATTTTTAAGGATAATATGGGAATTCTGAGTATTATATATAAGCATCTTTATCAAACCTAATATCATATTTTTCTTTTGCGAGAGGAAGGGACATAACATTCGTTTTTCTACATCAGCTTCTTCAGGTTCTTCTTCATTTCTTCTTCATTTGTTCAATCGACTAGTTTTAATTAGTACTTTTTAGTTTTAATTAGTACTTTAGGTGGGTGGACTTGGGATTCAATCGATTTCTTCTTGGTATTAACTTTCGTTGGGTGGACTTGGGATTCAATCGATTTCTTCTTTAGGGATTCAATTCGAATGGATGCCTTGACTAATACATGATACTGATCAGTTGAATTTGAATTGTCTCTAAACGTACTCTTGATAATCGGAAAGTAACTAAGTGATTCTTTCTGGTAAATGACCTTCCTACTTTTGGTGTCGGCCATTCTTTGGGATCTCTAATCCACCTTATGATTGGTTATTCCTTCAACCATCTCCTGTTTTCTATAGATCTTGAAGTTGTCTTTGTTGTTCTTGATGGAAATAATTTCTCTTTTTTATGTTTCTTTGCTTCTTCTAATTTTATAATCCTTTTTTTCGATCAATTTTTCATACCGTTTATCGTTTAGAATTTGATGTTAAGATTTGCTTTGTTCTTTTGTTGTAGATCATGTTGTGATGGGTAATTATGCAAGGGGTTTTCGATAATAAAGTGTCGCTGTTGATTGAAGACAAGATGCAGATGGTGATTGTGGTATATGAGATGGGTAATTCTACAAGGGGTTTGAATGAATTCTAAGAGATGGGTTCGATCTGTAATTACAGGGAGGAGATTGGTTGATTAATTCTAGTTTCTATACTTTTTTATATATTTTTTTTAAATTCTAGTCGTCTGTAATTCTAGTTTCTATTTTTATTTTTTTGATTAAACATGCGGATAATCCGCAAGCCGTACAATCCGCAGATCCGCAGAGGATAAATCCGCGGTTGATTGGGCCGGTCACGGTTCCATTTTCCAAATCCGCAACTTTGACGGTTTGGTTGCGGGTGACCCCTAATCCGCAACCGTCCGTCCGTTGCTCACCCCTACTCCCTGCTGATTTTGACTCACTAGCATTTGGTAATGCAAGTTTTTTTTACTTTAGCACTATCACCGAACATGATTCTTGCATCAAGTTCTTTTTTTTAAATCTCTCTCATCTCTTTTGAAACTTTAGAACACATGTTTATACCTGGAGGCTTGGTGCCCGGTAAAACACCGATCAAGTGTTGACGCACCCTTGTATGAGATCCCATATTAGGGTTCCACTTTGCACCCGAAATTGCACATGAACTTCTGCCCACCACCTCCTCCTCTATCTCCATCTTTCTTATCAATCTTTTGAACGTACTTCCAAAGAGTTGTGGTTAATTCTTCAGCTTGGTCACCATCATCCTCTTCTAAATTTATTACTAAGTTTGAAGATGTATCCATGGAAGAAGAAAGGATAAAGAAGAGACAAGATTCGACGATTTGGTTTTGCTGCTAAAGGTATGAAATCGAAGGCCTTATAAAGATTTATCACGTCTCTTTAGTTCTAGGTCTAAAGTTGGAAACATGTGAGAATTAAGTTTCATGTCAGAACTAGTGGTGGGAATTAAGATTCAGTTGGAATTGGTCGGAAGTTGAAATCACACGGTTCTGAATGTTGGGAACGCGTTTTTCGCATGCCAGGAGCGCGCTCCTAACACGGATCTCACTTGGGAAAGCAGAACCACGTATCTCATGGAGATACGGGATGGGCTTTGACGTTCCTGGCTACTAAGGTCTCGAGGATTATTAGAAGATAATCTCTAAAGATTCTAAATTCATTCCTCATTTGGAGAAAGAGACATCTTAACTTCATCGAGGGTATCTGCAGATGATGATATCTTTTCTAAGCTGAATACTACTACAGTTTGCTACACCGGGTGTTCTAGATTTGGTACTCTGTTTATAGAGTCGGATGTGAATAACTTGGTATATTTTGCAATCATTTATAACGGTTTCAGTTTGTCGATGTATCCTACTGGTATTTTGTCTTTGGAAAATTTCTTTTAGTTTCTGCAACAAGTCTTTCACAGTAATGATTCTTTTCTCCTGTTAGGCTCATATGTTCCATGTACATTGCACTTTTCCACATGGAAGCACTTTATGTTTTAAAGTCCTACCACTTGAAACAAGTTGGCAACATTCAACAGGTTCATTTTTCGAGCTCTATCTTTCCTACTGTTTCCAACAGCACTTCAATCAAATGGAAACCTCACTATTAGGAAGGCAACCTCACTATTAGGAATATATTTGTCTAGGTGAAAAAAGATATTTTAGAGTGAAGAAAGATAATTTAGAGTAAAAATAAGATATATATAATAGGTAAAAAGGAGATATAATAGGTTAAAACAGAGTTTTAGTAAAAAAAAAAGAGTGAAAAAGGAAAGTTTTAAGGTAAAACTTTAAAAAACAGAAACAACAACTGAGTAGCCGTAAAATATACGACAACTGAGTAGAGTGTGATTTCCCTTCCCTACAAGGTGGATCAGATGTGATCCTCCAAGTAGGGAAAGTGAGGGATATCCCTACTCATGTAGGGATATGGAAGACCATAGTTGATGGTTTTTTGGTTTTTTCCCTACATATGAGGGATAGGGAAGGGATGAGGGAAACCATAGTGCTAGCTCTAAGCTAAAACACTCTCTTGTACTATGACCCAGATATATCAAATGGATTACTCCTTCATACTTGGGATTGTCTGTGATTATTTGCAAATTTGTTGAGGTGCAGAGTAGTCAAGAAAGGTCATGATGCAACTTCAGCTAATTTAGTACCAGTTCCATTTCCCCATCCTTTCGGCTTGCTGAAGGTTCTTGCCATACCCAGGTTTTTAACTGGGTAAAGCTTGATTGATATGTTGTTTAGAGCATTTTCTTACAAATTTAATAACCTAAGATTAGTTAGTTATCTCTTCATGTAATCTATCTAAATTGCGACATTCTAGACTGAGTAATACTGAGTTTCTTCAATTTTTCAGTTAGAGATATACCTGTGAACTGATTTAATTCACAGTAGTTAAGAGGCTAAGGGCCGCGGTATTAAGAAGGAATGCCACTGATGAAGGTAGTGAGGAACTACCGAGAAACTACCCCTTGTGCTTAGATCGATAACATAGGTGACTTCATCCTTTTGGAAAATTTTACCTCGAACTGCTTTGATATGTTTATTCCCTTCCAGCGAGGAGCTCAAGACACATGGAAGTTCCGGTAGCACCGGGTTTGTAAGTACATTGATTCCATTTTGCATCAGTGATCTTAGCCGTAAGCATTTCCCGTTTCTTAAACCAGATCTTAGCCGTAAGTATTGCCCGTTTCTTAAACCAACTTCTGCTTTTACGGAATTAGTCATTCCCATCCATTGATATTTTTTTTGGTAAGAAAAATACAAATATGAATAACATTTGATTAAAAATGAAGAATTTTTTTTCTCGAAATCAAATTCCAACTATTTGGTTTGTTTTTCTTCTTTAAAAAGATGTGCTCCCAAAAATGAGTAATTTTTTCAAATCTTTTGTAACCAGTGATGAAGTTTCCGTCATCAAAGAAACGCCGATGAAGGTTTCGTCGGAGGATAAGTTGATGATGAAGATTCCGATAAAGATTTCATTGGCAGGGATAACAAAGATGAAAATTTCGTCGTTGGAGAGCATCACTATTGATCTTAAAATCCAACCTAATAACCAAGAACCGCCATTTAAAGTGAAGATAAACCTCAGAAGAGTAGATAATACCACCATGGGTCTTATGGAGGTTCTCACCCTCTTCCCAAGCCAAAAAACCATGGTCTATTCCCCCACTTCCCACTCACATTCTCTATTGAGTGGGAATCCCAGTGGGAAGAAATTTCAAACATCAATGGTTGGACGTTTTGAAAAAGTGCAAAACAAACAACCATTATCCGTTATTCACCTTTAAAACGGATAGTCGCTGTCCATTCTTGTGGAACGGGTAGTCATCAACCGTTTTGGAGTTTTTTGAACGACAAGCTACTGACCATTCCTTGACCATTTTTGGTTTACACTCACTTCTTTTAAATTTTACACTTCGTTAACCAAACATTATTGACACCCTCTTTACATCGGACCGGGTAAATGTTTACGGAGCTTTGTGAACATAGATTTTTTTTTGTTGTAGTGTTGGGGGTCAACATGTTTAGGTTACATAGGGTTTACCAAACCTTGGAATGACAATCTAGTTAATGGTATTTTGCGGAAACCTTGTACTGATAACTCATATTTAGATTGATATTTGTAAATTTAAGCTAGAATTACTAATTTCATTGATCTCAAGTAAGATGCATAAATAAATTTATTCATTTCAAATATCGTGGCCTGATATAACTGAACTCAAAACATAGCTCACTTTCGCAGGTATCGCGACTGCACTTAGCTGGTGCAGCAAGCCTTTAAACCACAAGGTGTCCATAACGGTCGATATTTATTTCAGGAGGGTTTACCAGAGGTTTAAACACAAAATTTTTTCTACCGGTGTAGTGCTACTAATCCTCATCACCATTGTAGTTGCAGGAAATCCAACAATACATCCCTCACAAGAATTCATAATAATCAACACATCTTTAAGATAAACAACCACACTTTTTATTAATTGAATCTAGAAATCTTACAAGAGGGAAATGAAATCAAGAATACAACATTGTTTTGGACTTTCTCTGTCCTCAAAACTTTCTCAACAATCTAAAATTGATCTCTCTCTCCTTAAGCCTACTCGGTTCTTTATATAGGACATTACATAGTGGATGACAGCTAATTTGTCCTTTATTTTCGGATCTGGATTGCGATATTCTCGCAAGCATTCAAGTGTTTAGTTCGCAACATTCTTAAATATCACCAGATCTTCACATCTTTCTCTTGTTTAAGATGTCTTCATCTGTTACGTCATTTCTGCAATTAGTCTGCGATGGCTTCGCAATGTACTTTTGATGGTGACTGCGCAAGGGTGTTGCTGTCGCGATATTTTGATCCTACATCTTTCCTATTCTCATGTCTTCTCTGCGAAGGGGAGAATGTCATGAGAAATTGTACTTCAAAATGCCGCAGCTTCCTATTTCTCCATATATTTCTGTACTGATATGATTCTGTACTTTACGCAAAGTTTTCTACGCGTATCTCTTCTTCCATCCATTTCTTGACACGTCTTTTTCAACCGTTATTTCTCAACCGTTCATGTCTACTCTTCGCATTAAATGTGTTTATCTTCTCAAGAATTCTCCTCCCTATATACATTCTTCTTATTCAAGCTCTTCAATTCTTTTGTGAAATCTTTCTTCAGCTTCTGCGAACGTATAACAATGAATCAATAACTCAGTGGAAATTTACGAAAGACAAATAATTAACAAGGAAGTACAATTAACAACCTTCTCTGTCAGAAATCATATCTCTAACCAAGACCGTGTCCTCAACATGGAAACTAACGCTTACACCTAGATTATTTCTGGCGTCATCTAGAATTTTCGCAGCCCAAACGAATTCATCATCATTAGTTATAATTAGGCGGGAACGAATTTGACTCTCTCTCTCTCGCTAAGCACATCATTTTTGCGTTTAAGTTCATCTCGTTAAATTTGGACCTCAAGAAGGGTTTCTTGGAATTTCGCTAAAGTTTGAGCACCCTGGTTAGAAATGCGATCTTTATCATCTATGAGGTCACTGTTCTTGGTTCTTAAAATATTGATTTCCTCTTTAGAACTATGGTAAAAACGCTTAAATTTGTTGGCTAAACCCAAGCTGGATCTATGGTCAATTTCTAAGAGGCGAAGTTTGGATCTGAGTTCATTTGTGGAGAGAGATTTAATTTTATCATTTGAAAAACTATTTAAGGAATTATTAAGGCGTTCAAGAAGGGTATCATCATCTATGGGGTCGGGAAAAGAACGAAGGAGTGTAGCCTCATCAGAAAGACCATAAATGTCTGCAAAAATGGTTGATCAAATAAGATAAAACAATGGGATAAAGGAATCAAGGGGAAGAAGGAAAAGTTCATACCATAGAGTTGTTGATTTGCATTCTGAAGGCTAGAAATTTTATTCTTCTGAACAGCAATTTCGGATTCAAATTGTTTATTCTTCTCGCGAAGACTGGCTGCCTCAACTTCCAATTCTTCATTCTTTTTGCGAAGCTGAAGGTTTTTCTTCTCAAAATTCACACATCTCCTAACTAAATCAGAATTGACCGCGTAGGAAGCTTTTCCAGCCTGCGAAGGAATAAGGCGAATTTTCAAAATAAACTACAATTTAGAATCAAAAAGTAAAAGAAGAAAAGTACAAGTATGAAAATTTACCAAGCTATTAAGCGAATGTAAGAAATTTGGGGATACAAATCTGGAAACTCCGGGAAGAGACTCGTTATTCTCTAAGAGGGGGGCATGACAGATAATAGCTATGGACTTGCAGGCATTAGTTAGAGGAGTATCACCAATTCCTTGCATAGAATCAGAGAAGATGCCAGATAGTTGTGCCATTGAATATTTAGAAGAGGCACCTTCATTTGTGAATACAATATCGTCATCTATACTCTCATCAGAATGGGAACTTGAGGGAGAAGGAGAGCGATTTTTTTTTTCTTTGAAGATGAGGCAACAGATTTCTCCTTGCGAATAGAACTTTTACCTTTGCCTTTGGTCTTCACAGCTTTAGATCCTTCCTCTTCAACAACTACAATACTAATCTTCGCACACGAATGAAGATAAGAAACAGAGGCAACAATATTGTTAAAAATAATAAAACAAAATATTTCTTACTTCATCCGTGATCGAACGAAGTGCTGCTAGGGTGCTTGATTTGCTAGTTTAATATGTAGTTGCAGGAAATCCCACAATACATCCCTCACAAGAATTCATAATAATCAACACATCTTTAAGATAAACAACCACGCTTTTTATTAATTAAATCTAGAAGAAATCTTACAAGAAGGAAATGAATCAAGAATACAACACTGTTTTGAATTTTATCTCTCCTCAAAACTTTCTCAACACTCTAAAAAATGATCTCTCTCTCCTTAAGCCTACTCGGTTCTTTATATAGGGTATTACATAGTGGATGACAGCTAATCTATCCTTTATTTTCGGATCTGGATTGCGATATTCTCGCAAGCATTCAAGTGTTAAGTTCGCAAAGTTCTTAAATATCACAAGGTCTTCACATCTTTCTCGTGTTTAAGCTGCCGTCATCTGTTACGTCATTTCTGCAGTTAGTCTGCGACGGCTTCGCAATGTACTTTTGATGGTGACTTGGCAAGGGTGTTGTTGTTGCGATATTCTGATCCTACATCTTGCTTCTTCTCATATCTTCTCTGCGAAAGAGAGAATGTCATGAGAAATACTCCTTCAAAATTCCGCAGCTGTTCATCCCTTCATATTCTTCTACCGACAAGACTCCATGAACTAAGCATAACCGCCTACACGTGTTAAATACTCCTTTGCTCACCGGTACATTTGATATTATCCGGTCATCGCTTCCTTATCCATTTAAGGAGAGATCTAGCTAAAGAGATGATTTTCTTTCTTTCACTTCGTCTCCTTCATCTCCACGTTCTCTATAAGTCTTCATCGTCTGCAACTCTTTCCCTGTTTCTAGCGCCAATATGTAGTTGCAGCAAATCCCACAATACATCCCTCACAAGAATTCATAATAATAAACACATCTTTAAGATAAACAACCACACTTTTTATTAATTGAATCTAGAAATCTTACAAGAGGGAAATGAAATCAAGAATACAACACTGTTTCGGACTTTCTCTCTCCTCAAAACTTTCTCAGCACTCTAAAATTGATCTCTCTCTCCTTAAGCCTACTCGGTTCTTTATATAGGATATTACATAGTGGATGACAGCTAATCTGTCCTTTATTTTTGGATCTGTATTGCGATATTCTCGCAAGCATTCAAGTGTTAAGTTCACAACATTCTTAAATATCGCCAGATCTTCACATCTTTCTCGTGTTTAAGATGTCGTCATCTGTTACGTCATTTCTGTAATTAGTCTGCGACGGCTTCGCAATGTACTTATGATGGTGACTTCGCAAGGGTGTTGCTGTCGCGATATTCTGATCCTACAACCATCTTAAGGATGGTTACGTGGTGGTTGTACAGTGTTAAGTTTTGGGAATGCATTTTTCTCCCAAAACCATGAAAATGGAAGCATGAAATGAACCCTGGTCGAATTCTCAATCTGTTTTGAGGAGAAATTAGAAAACGGACAACGATTACTTGTTTCAATTCATGTTGACTGGTCAAGACAAACAAAACGTTAACGAGTATCCGTTCCAATGAAAATAGTGGATGGCTATCCTGAAAAAGCGGGGGTCTAACAACCTCACCCAATATTTTGATTAGCAATTTGTATGGACAACTCCGAGTTGTTTTATAGAGAATCAACTAGACAGTTAGACTCAATCAATAGAAAATACTCAAGGAGTAATTATCTCAATCTCTCGATTTGATTTACTCAAGCAAATATAATTCGCGAGTCTAATCAAAGAGAGATAACTTGGATGGTAC
>JAJJWX010000140.1:0-41691 GCA_023529315.1 Papaver bracteatum
GGTCAAGAGAATAACCAATTAAATTCAAAATGAAAGTATAATCAAATGATTGCTTTCACATACATAATTTTCTGGACACTTTCTCCAACAACAGTGAAAATTTATTATACTCTCAAGGAAAAAACTCTTTTATGGTAAACTCTTAAACTTACCAAGTCAACATACAATCCGTGTTTGCCAAAATGAAATTTTATCCACAAATAGTTATCAATTTCACTGATATAAACGAAATTTCCTTTTGTCTGCCGAAATCTTGGGGGGACAAATATTCAATTTCACCAAATTTTCTCAACTAATTTTATGTTTACCAAAACCAGGGAGGACCTCCCTAGTCCAAGCGTGGCTCCGCCACTGCCAAAAATCAACCACATCTTTGTGATGATGATCCATATTTTATAGACTAAAGAATGATTTTAACATCTATATGTTTGTGAAGTCTCCAGAGGGGATCTTCAAATATGTGGAGGTACATAGTTTACATTCTCTTGTTTGTTATAAGGGCAACTTATGGACCCAAAAATCATCCATAATTTTGTGATGATCCATATTTTATGGATCAAAAAGTGCTACAATGGATGATTTTAACATCCATATGTTTGTGAGGTCCAGAGAGGTCCCCTCCGGTCATAGGATAACATGTCGATATGCCATCTGGACACTTAATGTCAGGATTTGAAGTCTGTCAAAGTTCCTTCAATGGATTTGAATAACTCCTTTAATTCTTACCTGAAGAATTATCGCAAGTCATGGGATAAGAGAGGCTTAGGCTTTGTGAAACCTGATGTGACTCAGAACTACTCAGATGAGTTTAAAGATGTTGGTCCATGTATGTTTTGTGATTCTCATAATCATTTTCAACATACATGTACATATTTCAAGAAAAGTTTAAAGGTTGCAAGTAATCTTCATAATAAAGATGAAAAATTGTTTTCTTCTCTAAAAGGATGTACAAATCTAACAAGAATTCCCAAACGGGATAGTAGTGATGGGATCTTTTGCTCTAAAATCAATATCACCCTTTCAATGGTTTCTTGATAGTGGATGTAGCCGATATATGACTGGATATCTTTCGTGGTTTTTGAATTCAAACGACTTTGAAGGAGGTCATGTAACATTCGGAGATAGGAGTTGTTGCTACATAATCAAAAAGGGGACGATCAAACTTCCTGCCGTTCCTGAAATCCATGATGTAGTATACGTTTAAGGTATGACTGCAAACCTTCTTTCTGTTAGTCAAATTTGTGACAAAGGACATAAAGTTATCTTTAATGCGAATGGATGTGACATTGTAGACCAAAATGGAAAAGTAAATTTTCAGGGAACTCGTGGTAAAAATAAATATTATCTTCTTGATACTCAACTTAGTAATTGTTGCAATTTTACTAAGGTGGAATCTACACATCTTTGGCATGAGCGTTTTGGTTACATCAATTATCGCCTTCTAACTATGATCATTGATAGGTTCGTAAAATACATCTTTTGAATATCAATTTCTTATGCTTTTCTTGGTTATTCTCTTGTATTATTTGTATATTATGCTTCATTTTCATTTTATAGGTATTTTGGAGTCATGCGACAAGAAACGAGGCAAAAATAGGATCAATTTATTGCTTGGGAAGCTTAGGCATTGGCAGATTCAAAGCACAGCAGGACACATGCTTGTAAAGCGTCTAAAATAGGAAATTACTGAAGCACCAACCTTCTACTGCTTGGGGCAGTCACTGAACTTACAGCTGGGAGTTCAAGAGCATAGTGTCTTTGCTCAAATGGCACCAACATCATTTTTCCTATGTATTCAAACTAACAGACCGAGGGCCAGACTTGTTCTTCTCAATTCACGACCAAGTTTTTCCTTCTCACTGAACCAAGCCTGTGTTGTTCAAGAAATGGTTTGTATGTGTGATTTCCATCGGTCAGAGAATATTTTAGAAGCCGAGAACATCACAGGAGAAAGTGGTACAAGAAGTTTGGGTTTAGTTTCAAACCGAGAATGCATGGAAGAAGGATGAGCTCTGCCATTGACTGAAGATGATGAACAGGGAGATTGAAGAAATGATTTAAGTTCTGAAATGATTAGGATGAATGGGTCTTGCTCGAATTTGAGTTTGAGAGTGTTAGACAGAGTTTGAGAGGAAGAAATGACGCAGAGAAGAGAAGTTTTTCTACCAATTAAAGAAGACAGTGCTGCCATTGATCCCTGGTAATGAATTCGATTTCTTGTGAATGATTATAAATAAGTGAATGGTTTTGTGTTTGAATGTGAATTCTGAGCAGGGAAAGAGATGGAATGATAATACAAATCAAGCATGAGTTCATCTCTAAATTACCAGTTTCTGGCACACAACATGTTTGTTTAAAATCCTGAACCACTCAGCTCTTGGAAACCTCAACGGAACCTCCAGCCTTCATTCCACCAGTTGTGCCATGTTCTTTATGGAATGTGTAGAAGGATCAGTTCCTTGTAGGAGTGCACTTTAGCTGTAACTGTGGCATAAGGGTCAGTAAAGGACTAGACATTGAAGTCAAGAAGAACAAAAAGCGTGAATCATAGTTTGAGATGGAATGGTTCATGGGTGGTGGTCTGCGTTGTTAATGTTGTTGGTACAGGGAAGAGCTGGTGATGGGAGATTGCAGGTGAAGTGATGATTCTCATGGGTTGTGAATGGTAGCAACAAAAGCAGATGGAGATTCTATTGCAAGGAAGCAAAAATGAAGATGGATGCAGCTATGAGGCATTGCAGGTATTGGTGCAAGTTGACTGAAATGAGGAATGGGTTTGTTTAAGGCCTGAGCTTGTGATTCGAATATGGAATTTGAGGAGCAATTTGGAAGATACAGGGGTCCTATGATGGTTCGATTCGATATGGGTTTTGGTTGATTTTGGGATTAAATGAAGTTGAGACCATGAAAAAGTATTAATTGATAATGCTCTGTTGATTCAGTTGATTTTGAGATCAAATGGAAACCTGTAGGTGGAGTTATGGCATGTGTTTTTTTTGATGATACAAGGACGGGTGCAACTGAAATACGATTCAGGTGGCCAGGAGAGATGGATATGCTTACTTGTAGATGGTGCAGTGGAAGCAGCTACAATGAGATGCAAATGAGAACTGGTGGAGAGTCAGATAGATGTATGGACTATGTGCTTCACATAGAAGATTGTAGCTGTGATGCATAGAATAGCTGACTGAGGAGTGCAGTGGTAGTGCTGCTGCTTTGCAACCTGAAATGGATAGACAAGACTGACAAGGTTAGAGTCTATAGCCTGAGCAGTGAAATAGATGTCGCAACTGTGCAGGAAACTGGAGTTGAAGTGAGTCATAAATGGTGACTATGGATTTGAAAGAGTAGCTGTTGGTATTGATGGTTCGAGTCTCTGGGGTTGTTTGCAGTTGAATAGAATGATGCTGATGTTGCTATTAGTGCCATTTTCAAAGGCCTGAAGTTCAGCTGCAGTTTGTGATAGTATAGGTCTAGGAAAAACAAGCATTTCACTACTGCGGAAACTGTGAAAAACGCAGTAAGAATGATGAGCCGGTGAGCCTAGTTCCGGATGTCGGATTTCAGAGGTTAGAGTGTGAATCATAATGTTTCAGTCAATCGTGAAGGAGGTTCGAGTCGGATTCAAGAATCGATGGCCGGATATATGAGCTACGTGTCACACTATTGGGCAAGTTTTCGCAAGAAATGATAAATGGGTTAGATGGTTTTTGTGAATGTATGAACTATAGAGAAATAGAGATGAGTTTCTAGGAGTGTGCACTTGTTGGTGATAGTTTTCGATGGCTCAGTGTCCGGAGATAGTTTTCCGGTGACCAAATTCAGGCGCCCGAGACCGGAATTCGGTGATGACGTCAGCAATCCGGCGACCCAGTTGTGGACCCAAAATTTCCAGAGGAGATGTTTTAACACATGGGCTTGGCGGATCAATTGTAGACGGGTTTTGAGAATACTTGACCTACTTTTGGAAAGAGTATCCTTTTGGAATGAAAGAAACGTATAAATAGAAAAGTCTTTCTTTAAACCTATATATATCTCCATTAGGGAGAACTCATATTTTTGGTTCTAGGGTTTAGAAACATGATAGGTTTTCTCTTCCTTATTGTTATGAACTCCTATGCCATGAGTAACTAATTTTTATTATTGGTTAAAGATGTAGTTGGATTTTGCAACCAATTTATTGATTTGATGAGTTAGTTTTCTCTCAATATTATCGTTTGATTTATACTGCGTATAATAATTGCATGATTGATGTATTACAATATGATTGAATGTTTGTTTGGTTGAGTCTAGAATTGATTGAACATACATCTATATCTATAGCTATTTTAGGGTTTTCATCGAGCGATAACCCCAAATACGAGTAGCATGATATGATTACGGTTTGTAGTGATACACTATTGTAATCATATGACCTTTGTCCGAATTGTCATGCGCAATGTATGGCAATTGCATTGATTAGCCTATTTATGAAACTTAATGCTCTTAGGAATTGAACTTAATTAGCGCAAGGAGTTAGCTTATTCTTTAGGTAGAATTCACATACGCAGCTCTAATGTGTGTGTTGATGACTTAGGAAATTTACGGAGTATTCTTCCAATAAGGTATTCTAGGGCTATTGATGATAGCGAGATTAAATATGAATTCTAATCATGCATTCAATACTTGTTTGCAATTGAAGATGAAATCTGTAACCAATATTCTCACTACCTTGATTTGCGTGCTTTATTTCTTTGTTTTGCTTTTATTTTATTTTAATTTATAAAAATCAGAAAACCCCCTTGTTTTATATGGGAAACCAAAACATCTTGACAACCTAGACCTCTTTGTGGGAGCTATAATCTCTTTCCCTTGCTTCATTATATATTTTGAGTAGTAAGAAAGTGTAATTTATTTTTGACGCCTACGACAACGATCAAATTTGGCGCCGTTGCCGGGGAGGCAGCGATTGTCACTTGTTTTTGGTTTCTTATTTTTGTTTTTAGTTTTTTTCTTCTTATTTTGTGGTTTTGACATAGTTTTGAGAACTCTTGTTTCAGGTACTTATTATGGAAGGAGCATATTGGAGCATATTGGAGCAATGGATATTATTCAGAAGTATGATAGTAGTCTAGTGTATATAGCGGTTTAAGTGGAGTTGTAGCACGATTGCAGCAACTCTTATGCAATCATTCTGTAAAGGAGAGCATGATACACAACTTGTATATAACTCAGAGAAAGTGGAGTTGTTTATTGACCCTAATGATCTTATGCATGGAAATAAATTTGATGTGTTTGATTCCCTGCCTAGGTCACAGTATGTTGTTTCCTCTTATATTCGTATGCATGACATAAAGGTTGTTGATAATCATGATTTTAAACTGGATCACGTTGATTTGTTCAGTGAATGTGACTATGCTGCAACACTTATAGATGACTTAAGAGATGTTGTTTTGAATGATAATAATGGTGTTTTTGATCTCTTACATGTGATCAACTTAGACGTTCCTAACTTCCTTTCTAAGTCACAAACTGATAATCTTCCATCCAACCTAGATTTTGTTTGTAACAAGATTATAAAACCAACTTTTCTAAGAGTTACTAATCTAGGTATGGAACTATGTGCTTCTCAAGTCCTTTTTGTACTATTTTGCAGCTAAATATAGTATCTTTGAAGAGCCATAATTGGAATGCATTGATGTTTCTCTACCCATCCCTAACAAAGTCCACTTTGAACTAGACCTTGTGCATGATGTACCCCTAAAATTACTAGATTTCGTATCCAAAAGAATATCTATTGAAAATTTCAGGTTTGGGGGTAGCTCATTTACATTTGCAGTCTTATTTGCACTTTCATATTATATGTATGTGAGACTGTTGATGTTTCTGCATGTCATTTTTTGGGCTGATCCTAAACTCTTTAAGTTTTATATTTATGGTGAATCATCTTTGCATATAATCCATTAGGTTCAGTTTCTCTATCTTGGGTCAACTTGATTTTTCTTTTTCTGTATATAAGTGTGCTAATCCAATGTGAGCTGATTTACTTGGATTCTATCCTTGAATAACGGAGTTCTAATATTGCATTCGCCGACGTTTGGTAATCTATTTCCCTTCCTATATTCAGAATGATTCTCATGGTATGTTGTAGTATAATTTTTTTCATTTTTAGAAACATTGACGACAATGTTTAGATTAGGTTTAGTAGTGAAAAGTGGATACCATGTGATTGTCACTGTACTATAATTGGAAACAAAACTCTTTCTTTTTGTAATAAAAAAAATATAATAAAAACAAAATAATTGAGCACATCTACCTTGATTTTTGATGCATGCCCATATATCTTAGGGTTTTTAATCTAGATGATGAGACACCCCTGATTCTAGCACAATTCACATGTGATATGAAAATTTGCACATGCACGATCTACCAAGTGCGCATAACATCGGTGTTTCATAGGTTAAGTAGGTTGCCAATCATCTAGAATACTGAATGAGACTTGAATAACTTTTTTTTTGGTTGGCTGGGATAGAAGTTGGAGGATACATTAAGAAAAGCAACCATTGAATTTGACCGGGTGCATCGAAAAGTCCGCCTCTTGCTAAAATTGTCATGTAATGTATTTTTTTTTCTTCTGTTTTTGTGTAAATTTGTTGTGTCATCTTATGTTTGTTATTCCAAAATCAGTTGAAAAAAAGAAAAAAGAAAAAAGATTTAAAAGAAAAAAGAAATGAAATGTGTTGTTATTGTTTCAAACCATTGAGTTAATTTCTCTTTAATTATGTTTTCAAGCCTGAAACATGAAGTAAATAGGCAGTCAATGTTTTTTTTTAATTTTTTTTTATGCATATAAATGAAAATAGTTTTGTAATAAAGCAAGGGAGGGTGTATCTATCGATGTACAACGCGGGTAAATTGAAATATCACCATCTCTAAAGGTGAACATTCACAATTCTCGTAAAGCCGGAAAACTAGCTTAGCTTTGAAATCGGTTCGGAATTCACAACTATCTCTTAGTTATTGGTAGTCATAACTTCCTATAGTAAATCATTCTCTATGCATCTCTAAGGTAGATGCACTTTACAATCTTATCACATGTTCATAGTCGTTCAAGTGATGGAATTGTGCATTTGAAAGCTAGATTGACATATCCATTTTGTTGTGAAATAATCTCAGAATTGAGGTGACACATTTAATAGTGAGCTCTCTTTTGACCTAGAACTTTGTGGGTATGTTATAAGCAAACCTTCACGAGATTTAACTCGTCCACTAGGAACACTTAGTGTTTTAAAAGGATTATTGCATTCTCTAAATGCAATCGAGATACCAGAGAAAGTGGTATAGGATGGATCTTCTTCAGTTTGTTTTACTTGAGTATGAGTAAAATGAAAGTTTGGGGGTGTGATCGGTGCCTAATAATGCATATTTTTAGATCATTTGACGTTTATCACATCTCTAGTGTTTTAATGTTAAATTTTATGACAAATCTTATATTTTGCGCATATGTCCCATTAACGGGTAATTTTGTCGGAATGATCTCATTTTGTACTATCTTGTAGGTGGTTGAGTAAATAATGAATAAGAAAGCAGTGGGTTGATTCAAAGGGAATGACTTTTTAGAGTTCCTGGTGGCACAACAAATGCAAGAAAGTAGTCAAGTCGTGATGGTGGGTCAAAGTTCTAAGTCATGTTGCGTTTTATATACACAAAAGGGTAAAGAAATCTAAGGCTATTATACACCTGAGCCAGATGTTCGTGTATAACAACCAAACGGACCCTAAACCCTCTTTCATTTTACTTTCAAGTTTGATAGAAACACTTTTCCTTTATTGCTTACACCACCGACAATACCTTCTATGTCAATGGAAAACAAACCCAATGTTGTTAACCCCATCCTCCTATACCCCTATTTCGATTTTTTTTCCTCTCTTAACCTAGTATTAGTTCACATCAAATCAATCTTTCCATCACTCTCGACAATTTCACATCTCGTATACTGAGAAGCATGATATGAAGGCTGATTCGATGTTTTGAAACATGGAGACAAAGTCATGCGGCGTTGTAAGGTTACCATGGTTATGGTGAACATAATCAACATGCATCATCAAATTAGGTATGAATCTGATTTCTTTGCAAGACCGACAACATTAGTCAATTAATGAAGACAATAGAGTGGTTGTGCAACGGTGAGTTCCAGAAACATCAAGTCCGTATTCTTCTCATTGTACTTTATTGAAAATGGTATTGAAAATTAGGGAGGCGGTGTTATTTTTAAGTTGGGCTCGGAGTAGCCGGTGCAAGTTGTAGTAGTAATATGTAGGTTTTAATTTTAATTTTCTTATGTTCTAAAATTCTCTTTTTAGGGTTGATATAAAACCCTTAATCTATTGCTAGTTTATTCATCCTACTGTTATTTTTCTTGTTGTGCTGGATTGATTAAGGATATATTTAATCTTTGTGCTACAATACATAACTTTCACCTTGTATGTCATGCATCCTAGGTTGTTAATTAGAGTACTTATTTGTTGTTGCATCAACTCATGCTTATCGATTATTTTTAATCTGTGATTAGTTATGATGTAATAAGACAACTAGTTCTAGGGATTGGTACCTTAGTTGTGATTAAACTATCCATCTCAGATCACCTTGGATATGCGACAGACTTAATCTTCATCGTGATCCCTTATAAGGAACAAGAATAATGTCATAAGTTGAATTCTCTGGTGTAGGTTATGTGGTGGATTCAACTGCCCTACTACCTTTTATTTTCAATTGGATTTATTTTTTCTTGTTGACCTTCATAACACTCATATGGTCGTAATGATAATCCATTTATGTATAAATTAGTAAAGTATAACTTAGAAGTTTAGTTCCACCAATCCGACTCCCCATAGAATCGACCCGTTTTTGCCGTTATCTATGTTCTTGACACCGTGTGCTTGCGCTTTATAATCGTAGGTTTTTAAACCTACCAACTTGGTATCCTCTCCTTTTCACTTACCTAAGAAGAAGCCTATTATTGGGGCTGCAATCATTTGGGTTAAAGAACTTTAACTTGGTCTCATCCTAAATGTGGATAGGGATGGGACTTATTCAATATCAAAAGTCAAAACTATCCTTACTTCATAAATAAACCCAAATCTAACTATTCATTAAAAGAAACCTAAATCTATTATGCTTCGCCTTCTCTTCTCCTTCATAAATCACGATGAAGATGATGAGTTTTTTTTTATCATGATGATGATAATGAATCGATGATCCTTCTTCCTCTCTTCTTCTTCTTCTTCTTCTCCATCACATCATCCCTTTTCCGCTTTTTTCTTCAACATATATTAAGTTAAGGTTTAAAAAACCAGTTTATGGTTGTGAGTTCTTATTTTTCCAATCGTAAATCATATATTACGTCCGAGAATATAGATTTCCTATCCCCAAAGCAGGTATACGGCTGGGAAAATTTGAATCCCCAACCGTAAATATGTGTTTTCGATAAGGATTTCCTAGTCGTAAGTGGTTCTGATAATCACACACACACCAAAAAAAAAAAGTTGGGTTATGGATAGGTTTTTCCAGCCGTGGCTAGTACTTTGTGCTTGGATTTATTTTTCTCAGCCGTAAAACGGCTAGGATGCAATGTTTTCCCAGCCGTATGTAATACTTTTGGCTTGGAGTTCTTTATTTCCTAGCCGAAATGTGTCGCTTAAAATTGGGATGTAATGTTTTCCTAGCCGTATATATTGGAAAAAATCTAAATTTTAACGGATTAGAAATAACAAAATTGTAATGGGAGTTAAGTAGGAGGTTTTCCTGACTATTTTGAGGATATGTTTCATCATATTCTTCTAATGTTTTAAAAAAAAAAGTCCAAAGAAATCCTCTTTCTCCTTCTTTTGAAAAAAGAAAAAAAAAATTCTCAAAATAAAAATCAAATAATTAAGCTAATTAAATCATTAATTCTCTATATAAAAATAGAGTTTTTTTCGAGCGCTCTCAATAACAGGAGCTTCTGTCCCCACCATTCTAAATTTCGGCCAATAGAATTTCAGGAGAATGTTTTAGGCCCACAAAATATTATTTGGCCAATCACATTCAAGAAAATAATTGCCTAAAATTACTAAATCTTATTTGATCTTGAAAAAATAACAAAATAAATATAGACTACTTCAACATTACCAAAAAAAAAAAAAGATTTTATATAGGATTTTCGGAACCATATCATAATAAAATTAAATATGTAATATTCATCATGATTTCATCATAAAATTAAATCAATCATAGGAATTAAAAAAAAATCAATGTCTAATGTCCGTTTACAATTTTTATAATAAAATCCTCCTAATTACAACTCCAAACTACCGGTAAAAGAAAATACTTGCAATTACACTTTCAGTAAGTATTAAATAACTGGATCATTGATAAAATTTAGATCAACGGTAAAAACAATTACCTGATTTATTTGTGGATGTCACACATGAATCGAGTAATTTTCTTGCAAGGGATTATAAAAGGGTTTGTTAATCCTTTACAAATACGAAAAATAATACAAAATCATTAAGAGTAAAAATCACCAAACAAAAAAATTTGCAGTGCGGAAAGAAAGAGCGGATCATTATCATCGACAAAAAAATTTGGAATACGATATAGAAAGATATCAAAATACCAATAAAAAATCTACACCGAATGAAAAAAATATCAAAATATCGTTTAATACTATTTAATTCCATAATTAAAAAAATTACAAAAAAATCTATATTTTATTTTAATTCCATAATTGTTTTTTATTTTTTTCGTATGAAAATCAAAAAAATAAAAATGTATAGTATTTTTTGGAAAAAAAAAAATTTACAAGCAGATGGTAGCTATCCAAAAAAAAATAATCATTTCCATAAAAAAGAAAGATATTCAATAATCATTTCCATAAAAAAATAATCATTTCCATAAAAAAATGAGTAAATGTGATTATCCAAAAATATAGTAGCTAACCATGATTATATGAAACTTTACGATATCCATAGACATTATTTCCGAAAGATCATTTTTTGTTTATGGAATTATTAGGCTTGGTGACTCTTTATATAAAGTATTCGAGGAAAGCTGGATCTCCGTTGTTTTGGGGTCGTTACTATGTCTTTATTCTGATGGTTTTTTCCCCTGGGTTTTTAGGGTTTTGCTGTCGGGTACGAAAGTAGCTGCAAATGTTTTCTCAATATGATTTCTAATGATTGTCGTGCCATGGAGAAATTGGTAAATATCTTTGTCTCTATTCAAATCTTAGTGTATTCATATTTATGATTGTGAAAGTGTTGTTGTCAATAGGTTTTGTTAAATATTTTTTTTGAAGCATGTTTTGTTGACTGATATGTGTATTTTGTTTGTTTTGCGGTTAGAATTATCATATGTGTATCCCAATAAATTTTAATCGAAAGCCTTTTCTCTTATTCATGTTCTTTTTTTTAATCTGATTGTTGTACGCATGGAATATATTAGAAATAGCTTTATTTCTGCTGATTTTTTAGTTTTTTGTATTTTATTAATTGTTTGCCGCAGAATAATCTTTTGAGCGAGTGTTGCTTTTGGTGCTCACTATTCCTAATCACAATCATAAGGTAATACTTATTTTTTTGGATTTTTCTTTTTCTCATGCCACTATTGGTTCTGGAATCCACTTCAAAAATCGAAACAATATTTATTCTTAGTTGTGCATGAGATTCTCAATGTACAATATATTTTTTTTGTAAATATTGTAAAAAGTAAATGTGGCTGTCCAAAGATAGATGTATTTCCAGATGTCAATTTAGGTATGATGGAAAATCTAATAAAATTGGAAACAAATCTTTAGAGGAATGATTTTTTTTATATTATTTTACCCATAATATTGTGTTAATATTCTTATAAATTTTTAGTTTAACATATTGCAATATATTTAAGGATTAGGTCAAGAATCATAAAATAAGTGATGAAGATTAATATGCTAACCAAAACTAATAATATTGCATAATTCTAAAAAAAACGTTTATTTTTTAGGCTCAGTATCTCTATATAAAAGGCGTTGGAGCAAAAGGCAAAACTCCCATATTGTTTTGTCCCGCTTCACGATTTATAAAGGTTTTTTTTTTTAGCATGCTTTGTTGACTGATATGTGTATTTTGTTTATTTTGCAATTGAATTACCATAGGTGTGTATCCCAAGAAATTGTAATCAACAGTCTTTTCTCCTATTCATGTCGTCTCTTTTAATCTGGTTATTGTACGTATGAAATATATTAGAAATAGCTTTATTTCTGCTGATTTTTTAGTTTTTTTATATTTTATTAATTGTTTGCTGCAAAATAATCTTTTGAGCGGGTGTTGCTTTTGGTGCTCACTATTCCTAATCACAATCATAAGGTAGTACTTAATTTTGAAAAAAACTTATTTTTCCTCATGCTACTGTTGATTTTTATGGAATTCATTCCAAGAGTGGAGAACTACTCTTCCTGGTGGTGTTTTGTAGGTGCAAATGGAAGAAAATTTTTGCTTCGCGATGGGGACGGGAAATTCGTATGAGGAGATGGTATTAGCTGGTGTATATACTGGTGATGTGGAAGATGGTGGTCGGTGATGGTTGTAAAGGCTGTCGTGAGGAGTTTTTATGTTGTAAAGTTCATGCGGTGTACCTTAGATGATGGAGGAGGTTAAAGAATTGTTGTAAGAAGAACAGGTGAAAGAGTAAGTCGGGAAGAACTTGCTAAATGCTATCTTCTGGTGGCCTTTTGTACGGACGGGTCAGATAAGCACCAGACTTGCTAGCTTTTGGTCTTAAATGCTCAATTTGATACGGTCTATGTCCGTAATAATCATTTGGTTAAAGTACTAAGATTTATGTTTTATGTTTGGTTGGAATCAGAAAGTAAAGAATCTTCATGCTGCTTAACCTCAATGAAATATGATATCCGGTTGCTTACTGTTCTCACAAGTGATACATTGAATTTAATGGCCCCTGCAGCAGGGAGTTTGCCTATAATTTCACTTATAAAACAAAATAAGGATAACTGCCCAGCGAAACATTAGCTCCAATCTCCATATCATGTGACGTTTTGCATGTTGCACCCACATATCTCAGCCAACAGTATTTGTTTGATATTTATGTATTGCACAAGTTCCGAATTTTGATATTTATGGCAAGTTCAAAATATTAGGTATGATAGCTCAAGCATAATAGATTGGAACTATAAAGATATTAGAGCATGCTAATTTTAAGTTGGATGTAGCTTCTGAGCGTAGAAATACGCGGTCCAACAATATGTTTTCCCAGCATACATGGGTACAGTAACCAATTGGAAATCGTTGTTATACATACCTGGACATCATATAAGAAAATGGATACTCAACGAACAAGAACACCTTCTTGGTCTCTTCGTTATTCTTAATATTTTCAGCTAAAATCCCCACATCTCATACAACTATCTTCCTTTCAATGACAGGTGCAATAATTTTGACTGCAGTATGTGGATTAATGATCGTACTACTTTTGCGACAAAGTTCTCTCAATGAGTGTAGTGCAAAAAACTTGGAATATTGCAAAAGATTTATTTTTATTTTTTATCTCATGACCGGGTAGATGCTTAGAAGAGACACTGCACATTGTACATGACAACGCAATAGGATCGGAGAGGCCAAAGTTTGAACTTTATAGAAACTCATGAGTTTGACAGTAAACTTTCTAGATGCATTAGGCCCACAACATGATTCTGCTTTAAGTGGAGAGAGTTCCACATTTGATTAAATGCCATTTTTCCTTGATTAGTTGCTGCAACTTTGGAAAATAAATTTTCCATTGCATCAAGTTCTTATAGTGATACAAAACTTTTCCGCTGTTATTACCTTGAACAGAACTCAAATTCAAAGATGTTGTCATTTTTTTCCATTTTAAAGGATAAATATCGTAGGGTTTGTAAGATTTGTTCAATGTATGAAGCATTTGTAAGTTAAATTCAAAAATTCTGGCAGTTTTTATATTTTTTGCCTATTATGTCACGAGCTTAGAGATATTCATTTGCGGACTGGTGAAGAACACTGGATGATGGAGTACAAATCAGGTGATCTGGATGATGGAGTACAAATCATTTCCTTATAGATCATGTATCTCTTTGAACTCTATCCCGCTGAATTTGCATTCTTTCTTCGAACTTTTTATTCATAAGTCTGTATTTCAAAAAAAATAAAAATAAAAAAATCTTAAGTAAGCTCCATCAAGAATGATGCTGCAAAAGAGAGGTATCTTGGTACATGGCTTCGACTTGGTGCTTGCTTTGTGACCCTAAAGATGAAGAAATTGGGCACCTAAACACGTTGGGAATGAGGCAGGTGAAACGACACGAAGTCAGAGGACTTAAATTCTTTAATCCTTTATTTTTTATGTGAGGATGTATTTAGCGTCTATCTTTGTGGAAAATTATTTCGAACTGGGAAGATATTGCTAAAGGTAACATAATCCACCGGTTTGTATTTTGGATTCTGTTTGTGATAAGTTTATCGCAGTTATAGCTTCTATAATGTTTTATCAAAGCGCCGCTTGGTTTGGGTAGTTTAGTGTATGTACTAGTAGTTATGTGGATGATTGGAGGAAAGAGGTTTTATAATGCTCTTAGTTTATAGAGTTTTGAAACTTTTGCACCGGAAAGAATATACTATAAAATGTTTCTAGGTTGACACAAAAAAAAACCCTGAGAAAATCCCGTGAAGAGATCAGACAAACGAGGGAAAAGCTCTCAAAAATGGGATTCAAATTGGCTGCGGCGGAACCCGCGGCTGTGAGTCCCGGTAAATATCCCGGGAGTTTCCCCCGGGATATAAAGCATTTTTGTATACTATAAAGATATTAGATTATATATAAAAAAAATGTAGGATACTCATTTTAAAATGTTATATCATATGTTTCGAAAGATTTTGAAGCTTGCACACTATACTTATTTTCAGGTTGCAAAATGATTTATCAATAACTAATTTTTCTATGACAGAAATGCTATATTCATATGTTTCAGTTGATAGATTGTGAAGTTTCCAACCGTTCGTTGAACATCCCTGTGACACAAATATATGGTTCCAAACAGTGAAATGAGTACCATCTGATGTACAAAAGAAGTTGAATCCAACACATCTCAAAGACTCAAATATAGTTCCAAACATGACAAGGACCATTTGATGTATAAAAAGAGTTGAACGAAACATCTTTATGACACAAAACTAAAGTGGAGTGTATACTTTATATAAAGATTATTGGCGTTAGGACATTAATTATAAAACTAAAAGAATTATATTCTCTACATATAAATAGAAGACGTGTAATTTGCGTTCAAGCAGTAGATATACAATTCACAATTCATGAGTTTATTAAAATTGTAACAATATTCTGGACCTGGCATTGTTTTTTTAGAAAAAACAACCATGCAAGTAAAAATACGGAAGGGATACACTCACCGCGGATTGGATCCCGTTGTGTGTACCGAGTGAGAGAAAGGGAGTGGTCCCCTCATGACCCGACGGTTTTGCAGAGGTGGGTTAGTGTGGGTCCCACTCTCTTTCTCTCACTCGGTATAACCCGCGGGATCTGACCAGCAGGATATAAATCATTTCCTGTAAAAATAATAAAAAGAACATAACTGCTTTATTAATTTCTAACAAATATTAATGAAAAAATAATAATTTAATTAATTAATTTCTGAATATGGCCTCCCAAGTTTATAACAATGATTTTAATCTTATGTTACACTTTATTATAGCAAACAGTGATGACATAGAGAGATTCCAAAGCCCATTTTCAACAGACATGAAAGGGGAGCAGTTGTAGTTTCTATGAAAGTCAGAGTAATCAAAAAATTTAAAACAACACAATCCAAGAAAGAAGAGTATCTCCATTTCAACATGCAGTTATTTCAAAAAATAAAGTCACTACGAAAGTCACAAGGAAAAGTTTAATTAGCAAAATATAATGCCACTGCGGATTTTTTGGTTTCGATTTTCAACGGTAAATGTAGGCATGTCAAGGAAATTTAAGATTGCACTTCACTGATTAGACGTATATTGTTGTGGTACCAAAGCCTTCTATTGTATAAATTAAATTTTACAAGACGAGAGGATAGTGCAACATTCTATGTAAGTAATGTATCATGATTATATTTATAGTTTGTTCCCACTTAGTGTAACACTATATTCTTTTCTATGTAATTTTAATCCTAAATTATTCTATGTTCCGTGATTTCCTCTTGTAAATTTAGGTTTGTGCGAAGAGAAAGAAAACCAAAAGAAATTCATATGTTATCGAAGAAAGACATTGCCCGATATTTATTTTACCTTGATAAGGTACTAACATTATCATAAGACAAGATCGAGTTAGAGGAACTTATAAGATAACAAGATGTTTTGAAAATATGGTACATCACGATCTCGATGACAATTCTACTGATGAAGTAAAGGCACATAATAATTGTGTAGATTGGAGCAAAAATATACCGAAATATAACAGCATGAACTTAAGAAATTTAACGAATGTTATTTTCAGTCAATTTGTGAAACTAAAGATAAGTGTTAATCTTTGAAGATATTTGATTATTACAAGCCCAAGCCCTTAATTTTTCAATTATTTTTGAGCTTTTTGATAAAGTACCCCTACTTTTAACTTTAAAAAAATGCCCCCGTTTTTTTACAACTTTCTAAAATGCCCTTGGTTTGACCGTTTTATACAAAAAACGGTTAAAAACGGTAACCGGGAGTTAACAGCCGTTATTGCTTAGGTGGCAGCGCCCTAAAAGTCTAAAATGCCCTTTGAACTAAATAGAGTTGAATCTACTTGAATCGCCTAGTTGAAACGCCGATTCAACTCAAGTCAATAAGAAACACGTGGCATGTATCTAACCATCCATGTAAAAGAAAAATTAACGGCCCACACTAACATCTAATCTCCCAACGGTATTATTCCCAATTCCATCTTCTTCAATCTGTATATATACAGGTGATCTTTCATATGTTTCTACAACTAAAAAAAAATCAATATAAGCTAAGAAAACTCAGAAACAATGAATGGTGGAGGTGCAAAAGACTCTCCAGGTAGTAGTAGCAGCAACAACAACAACAACAACAGCAAGGTGAAAAAAATCATCTCTCCAGGTAGTAGTAGTAGCAGCAGCAACAACAACAACAAGGTGAAAAAAATCATCACACATTGTGCTATGTGTGAACAAGGTAATCATGACACAAAAGTGTGTCCTTGGTTATATTATAGGTGCAAGCATGTTCCCTGTAATGGTGTAAGAGCATTGCTTCAATCTACAACAAATGAAAACTATGGGAAAATGTTCTTAAAGTGCACAATACCTACCTGCAATTATTTTGAATGGTTTGAAAATGCTTCTAACCATTGTAAATCCAAGTTGGTGAAGTTACCTTCAGATAAAAGCTGTCAGGCTTGTGGAGTAGGTGATCACTGCTTTGAAAGTTGTCCACTGCAACATCAACTTTGCTTCTCTTCAACCTGCAATTCCAGAATGCACCTGAAGATATGCAACAATCAACATAACAAGGGAATAGCTTACCTAAAATGCCAAAACTTTGATGCTTTTACATGGGCTACAGATGTTATCTTCCTTACTGCAAAGGAGAGAGTTGGAGATTCAACACAACAAATGATTGATTTAGTTACAAAATTAGGAAAAGGGCTTAACATGTAAACCTGCTTCATTTCATATATTAAGTTGTTCCAAAAAAACACTATTGTCCAAAATAAAGTGTTGCATAATAACAACCATTGTTCTAAAAATTCATAACCCTAACTAGTGCAAACCACATAGTGACATTCACTTCTTTGTCTGACTCATGTTCTTCTTCTTTGAAGTTGTAGAAGCTTTAGCAGGAGCTTTCTTAGCTTTAGAAGAAGATGCAGATGGTTGAGATGATTGCTTATTCTGAGGAGCAGGTCTGTCAAAAGATGTGAAGGTAGCACCATCTACTTGGGTTCTCTGCCTCTTAGCTTTTGGATTCTTACCAACATCACCACCTTGACATGTAGTTTTGTTATGACCACTAGATTTACATCTTGAACATGAATATAACTTTATAGGTACTTTTGGCTCATCACATGCTCTCCTCCTCTTAACTCCAGGCCTTCATGATTTCCTGATCTTGATAGCAGATTCCAATTCAACCTTTTCATTTTCTTCCAACTAGAAAATTAAGAATGAGTTACAAAATGGAATTACATTTAAGAATGTCTAAATAACATGCATTTCAGTTACAAAATGGAGCCACAAAATTACTGAAAGTACCTGAGGCCAATCTTCTTGAGGAGGAAATGGAAAGACAACTTCAGCATATGTGGCTCTATATGCAGCAACTGAGTAATAATGAGAGCAAAACCTGAAAAACCAAAAAATAAAAACAATAACAAGGAAGTTGATTTTGACATCATACAAACTTGGTAAACTTGAGATGCAAAAAACAAATTCTGATAAACAAATTATGTATACTTACTTTGTCCAATCAGGTCTGAATGGATTCAAACAGCAAACATCATGTTGACAAACAAACCCTCTGAGTTGCCATTGTAGACAACTGCACTTCTTTTCTTCCAAGTTCACAATGAAAACTTCCTTGCTACCCTCATTTGTAACTTCATAAAATTTACCACTCACACATGGGTCTACTTTAAAAGCACAATTTACCAACCTCATTTGTAACTTCATATAATTTACCAACCAACTTACACAATTTACCAATCAGTTTCATAGCAGTAGGAACCAATCCACTTGGATTCCATTTTGCACTTTCCTTTCTTCTTTTGTGAAACAAACTCATAACCAACTGATTATAAAGAATTCCTAGTCTACATATTGGTTTGTCCCTAAGGTGTTTTGCCATGGAATTAAATGACTCACTAAAGTTGTTATTTAGGTGTTCACACTTACTAGTGTCATCAAAAAAGGCCCTATACCATGACTCAAAACCAGCCTTTTCAAGGTACACCACAGCATCAGGATTCTCCTTGTTCATATCTTCCATATGTTTCTGCATACATCACACAGAAACCATAAAAAAAACATAAACATATAAACAAATTAGCACGCTATACCACATATACAAACCATAAAAATACATAAACATGTAAACAAATTAGCAGGTTATTGAGATGTTACATATAAGTGTTTCTTTTTGTAGCTTTTGGCTGCATTCCACAACAAGCTATACAACTTTTGTCCCTTAAAGTGCTGCTTGAAATTGTTGTACAAGTGCCTGAAACAACAAAAACTTATAAATGTCAATGGCTGGGAACACTAAAAAAATTAATGATCAAAGCAAAAGAGTTCAAGAGAAGCTCACCTCCAACAATATCTATGATGTGAGCCTGGGAACACTAATGGAACAGCTTCAAGTAGCCCTTTTTGCCTATCTAAAATGAATGTCAATGGATGTTCATGGCTTAAGAGTAATGGCTTCAAGTCAGTGAGGAACATTACCCAATTCTCAATTGTTTCAGCAGGAAAAACACCAATTCCTAATGTGACTAAACCATTTTGACCATCTAACCCAAGTGTGACCATCAACACACCACACTTACCATTTAGATGACAAGCATCTAGCCCAATAACTCTCCTACACCCTTCCTTCCACCCTTTGATAGCTCCAGCAAAGCTTATTGTCATTGACTCAAAAGCCATGTCATCCTTACAATATGAGAAAGTTGCAACTGATTTCTTGTTGGAGTCACACACCATCTTACAAAACTGAGGAACTATTTTGTAGTTCTCTTCATAACTCCCATACTTAGCTTCCATTACTAAGTTCCTAGCCTTCCATGCAGTATGATAAGTGATATCAATGAGATAAGAAGCCTTAAAATCCTCTTGAATTTGTCTTGGTCTTGGAATTACTTTTCCAGATCCAAGCTTCAACTGTTCTTGTATTACTTCAGTAACTAATGGAGGGTCTGCAGATCTATTAGGAATCTTGTCTTTTACAATCCTTCCCTTGCAAGTATGGGTTAGGTTCACAGACCTAACCTTAAATGTAGACTGCTTTGGTAGTATTGAAGCAAATACAAACCACTCACACTCAACCTTTCTATGGTCAAACCTATTTTCACACCAAACCCTTAGTCTTTTCTGGTCACTCTTTCTAGCCTTAAATTCACATTCATTTTTAACACAAAATAACTTAAGATGTCTTTTGAATGCAGCTTTATCAGGAAAGGTAGTACCTACTATCATTTCTGAAGGGTCTAGTGGTTTAACAAAATCTGAGTCATCAAACAGCTCACCAGGTTCATCCTCAAAATCTGAGTTATCATCTTGGAAATCCTTGTAATACTGTGGGTCTTCTTCACCCTCATTACCTAAACAAGTACAAAAAAAAAGTTATAGTTAGTTCTACACCTTCATCACTCATATATATAAACAAGCCATAACAACACAAAAACAATAATATGGAACAACCATAAAAGCAAGAACATTAAAGTGTCATGTCAGTCTTTTACCTTGGTCATTTACTTCTGCACCATCATCACTTCCATCATCATTATTGCATCATCATTTAACTTGAATCAGTTAGAACAACAATAACCAATGCATCAATAAATATTAAATGCACAAAAGTATAAAACAGTAACTCAAGTGTTTAGGTTATAAGCACCTTCAACTGCATTTTCACTTTCATCATCACTTGAATCTTCATTTTCTTCATCACTATTATAAGCAGCTGCAGCTTCAGGATCCTCTACAGGATGGCACTCATCCAGTTCTTTGTTCTCAAGTTGGATTACAGACTCATCTAGTTGTTTTTCTTTCATTTTCTTTAGCCAATATTCATCATCAAAAAAGTCATCATCAGCTAGTGGTTCATCATCTACTTGAACTGGTATACTACATTACTACTTTATCCTTCTCTCAGGTTATCACCAACAACACTTGCTTGAGTAGATTGTGAACTGCCCTGCCCAAACAACTCCCTAGCAGTGGCACCACCTTTTGTTCTTCTCACCTCCAAGTCTTGGGCTTCTTCTCACTTTATCAGGTGACTTTGATACTGTCTTCTTAGGTGTGACCTCCCATTCTGGATTTTTAATCTTGACAACCAACTGAATGAAACCATTGCCATTTACCACAGCATTGTCCCAAAACCAAAAAAAAGATTGATCATTCTTTAGAGTCCATGTATGTCCATGTTCTGATATCCACATTAAAATAACTTCATCTATATCTTCCAAACACAACCTCTTGTGAACCATTTGTTGAAACATCCTCAGATTCATCTTATCTCTCTCTAACTTCTTGAAAGCAAACTTAATGTTACTGTCAGTACAATAAAAACTTGTGTCTCTAACCAACTTGTTTTTTCCCTTATCAATGTTGCCACTGAAATATACAGAGATACAAAACAACATTATAAGGCATTCATACAAATACAAACTCAATACACATACAAATACAAACAAAATACACATACAAATAAAACACACAATACACATACAAATACAGACAGAAATTCTAACAAAATTAAACAATTAAAATAAAATAATATAAAAGACTTTCATCAGATTCAACAGCAGATTCTTCACATCATCATTTGTTTTCAATTTTAAGTGACAGACAAAAACAAAAGGAAGATTCCCTTTGTTTTTCACGAACAAACAAAAGAAACAGATAAAAAAAGATGAAAAAGTGAGGGTTACAAAAAAAAAGGTATGGGTTTCACTTTATATTGATCTAAAAAGCTTCCAAATCATTTGATTTAATCATGGAAGTACAAATCTAACAAAATCAAAACTTAGGGTTTCAAAATATCTTACCTGGACATCACATTTTCCTTTCCAGTCGTCGCCATCGATGAAACCAATCAATTTAATCTTCAATAGACTGATCAATCAAACCAAAAACATCTATAACATCTATCGATTTAACTAATCGATTCAATCGAATCGCTTTTTTTTCTTCTTCTCTGAGACGAAGAAAGAGAGACAGAAGAGGGGAAGAAAGAGAAGAGGGTGTATTTCTCACCCTTTTAGATAAGGGATGGGTTTTTAGTAATTTGTCCCAGTTTTTGACTAGGTAAACACCCATTAACTCCATTAGGCGGGCCCAAGTGGTGAAAGTAAACGGTGAGGGCATTTTAGAAAGTTTGAAAAAAAACGGGAGCATTAATTTTATGGGTTTAAAAAAACGGGGTACTTTATCAAAATTCCCATTATTTTTTCTTTGTGTTAGTTCTTATTAGATTGTTGAATTTTTTATTTTAGTATTATGAGTTTACCAAGCTTTTATAAGCTTTCTTCAGAATATTTTTTTTTTATAATGAAATTTTCTGTTATGTGGATCCAATTTTTCATAAACGAGAGCAGATCACGGGTGCAAGACTAGTCATAATTAATGATGCTGACCAACTTCGTAAAATACCAACTAAATCGAGGGCATATTAACCAGAGGTTGGAGAAGGGGATGTAGATTACTAATTCATGTCCCTATTTTGACATTCCAAAAACTATCCCTTGCAGCCCAATAATAGACTTCTTACCAAAGGCGAGGGGGTAGTTTCTAAATTTCTGCAACGGGTAAACATGACCGATTTAAAACTCATATCAAATGAAGATGTACTCCGTCTCCGTGATAGTTTCGGAAAGAAAGACCTCCGTAACTACGTTTCATAGGGTCCAAATGGGGTCCAAACTAGGAAACTGAAACTATTATAAATATACCATCATCTAATTTACTTGGCAACAATCAAAGTCCAAAAATACTAATACGGTGTACGTTTCAAGGAATTGCATTCCTTGCAATCCAATTCCTAGGGAATGTGCCTAATTCTTTAAGCTAAACGGGGCATATAAACTCTATGAAATTAAGAATTTTAATTCCTAAGAATCCAATTCCCTCTAAAATTATAAATTTCCATTGTATTGGTCCAATAGTGCAATGAAATTAGATTCCGGGGATCTACGTATCCATTTATATGTTTATTGTTCATATTCTGTTTTGAGAAATCAGGATCAAACGATTTCAGGTTTTCAACCACATTGGCATTCAGTTCCATGGAGACTTTTAAACCTACGTGGCTACGTCCCTTCCATCTAGTGGTCAGGGTTTTGGACTTCTTTCTGCGGGAAATTGATATCAGAGGATACAAATTTAAAGGAATCAAACCCCCAGTGCAACTGCGCATGATGCAACATAACAGTTAAGCTGTCAATGGTTGACGTGAAGAAACATTAGATGTTCCTAATTATACTGTAATAAGTTCAGGTGATAAATAATAGAAGGTATGTAGCCGTACCCAAGTCGGCGGATATGAGGGATTCCTCATGGTAATTAAGACCTGCCAAAATGGCCCCTGATGGTGAAATGATAATGCTGCCCCCAGAGCAGACAACAGAATCTGGTGAAACCTCTGGATTTGTATCTCCAGACACACGTTGTTGCTGAAGAGAATAGTCTTTCCTTTGGCAGTACTGGTTTACGGATAAAACAAAACAGCCACCTTTAATGGCAGTATGGGTCATGCTTGCACGCCATGTATCTCTTGCATCCGCGGTGGGAGCACAATATATTTTAACACCTGTGGACATAGGACACTCACATTAAGTTGCAGTACTAAGTAGACAAATATATAATCCTGTCTGTGAAATGGACTTCAAAAGTAACAACGATGACATTGATGAGGGTGTAAAGAGCGCAACAATTTTTAGGATAGAGGCTATTAGAGTTTACCTTTGGAATACAATTTTGATCTTAATAAAGGCATTATGTTGTCCCAGCAGATGAGGCCACCTATGTTCCCAATCGAGGTCTTGTATGCAGGCAATGTTGCTTTATCTCCTGAATGCCATACTTCATGTTCTAATGCTGTTAACATGACCTTGCGCTGTCCCCCAAGATATTGGCCCTGACAGTCAAAATAAATTACCGAGGAGTAGAGTATGGATCCTTCTCTTTCTACCACTCCCATCACCAAGTGGACCTCATATTTTTCTAGCTATTCCAGCTAGTCTGTCAACTTCGGGACCTGCGAATAGATAAATCAGTATTAACCAACAAATGATATACGAGTTTTACTTCATGATCAGAGGGGAGAATATATGTGCTACTCTGATATAATACTGACAGGTGTTAAAATATACTTCACGAGAAAAACAGTTAACAACACACCAGGTATATCAATTGCAGCAGCATGATACTTTTGAAATTCATCATTTTCTTCAATCGAATTCCTTCCCCTTGTGACACCAAAATTTGGAATACGGGGATAACCACCGATAAATGCCTCTGGAAACACAACTAACTCTGCACCATAAGCAGAAGCACCTGCAATCAGCCTCTCTGCCTTGTCTGTTTTAAGAATCAAGAGGGCAACTGGAAATAGAAAGCATACAATTCCATGAAAAACAATGGTCTGATAACTTGCAGCACATTTCTGAGAACTTCCCATGTCAGTCACACACCTTTAATTCCAATAAGAAAATTCACAAGTATTATGATGTAATATATTATAACAAAAGTTATGTATTCACAAGAATCTGGCAGTAAACAGGTATTGCATCTACAAAACGCGTTACATACCATTCTCAGTCACAGGCAGATTACACTGCCTAATGAAACATATTTGGTAGAAGAAACTACATCAAGTCATAAAACAAAAGAAAGGATGCATAGAAACAACACTGAGGATCTGGTATCAGAAGGAAAGAAAGTTATGGCCACACTGATCTAATGACTACTTTATAACTGCATACCTGCTTCATAATTTAAATACTCGGTAACACTAATAGTCTTCATCAGCGTCCAATTTCGTCAGTTCCAAGAAGAGTTGAAGGAAACATTACCAAATGAGCACACACAGTCTAGCTTAAATCCAATATTGGGTGAACTGTATAATTATAATAACAACTGATGTCTACTTATCATTGGCCTAACCAACACGGCAAACAAAATTTAAGGAGGACTTTAAAATCCCTATACACCGATCCAGAAAAGCTTATAATTTTCATATTGTTTCGGACAAGCCATCTTATAGAGTAAATTATGAGCAATTTTAATGTTAAAACAATACTGGTAAGGAGGGGAGTTTCCTAAAAGAAAACATCGCTCTTTCTTTATTTCGGTTAAAACAACAAAATAGAAGTTTCCATTTTTTTGCTCAGCAAAATAAGTTTCCTTCTCTGTGTAAGGAGGGGAGTTTCCTAAAATTGATGTATTTTTCTCTATAAAAGGTATAATTCAAATCAAAAACATGCACTTCTTTCTTTCTGATACAATTATTTCTCCGAGGCATTCTCTAAGTACATTTGATACAATAAGTATGGCAAACATAGAAGTAACATTAAGGTACGATATGATGATAGTTCATAGTTTGGTTCTGTTAGAAAACGAAGCTCATCAATTTGGTATTGAAGATCAGGTTGCTGTTGATTTCCCAAATTTGGGATCAACAATTGAAGAGATTGCAGAAAGAATCGACCTAGTTTACAATGATTTACCTCCCAATCATCTTGGTTTAGTTGCACGTGAAGTAGGAGAAATGGTGAGGAAACAGCAACTGATAGCAACACAAACTGGTCGATATTTGGTGTTTTACACCAAACCTCTACACAAGGAATTTTTAGATTTAGGAGCTGGAGAAGGAAACCAACCTCGGTTGAACGCAGCACAACTAGGACTCAGAAGGTCTATGACCGTTTACAGAAACATGATTTCGAATGCGATAAGGGTTTTGTATGGCAATCTTCCCCCATCTCATTATCTTCAGGTGATTAACTGGTTACATTGCATGGGCCGAGATAAACAAGTGTACCGACCCATCCTTAACGTGGACCAATACAAATTAGTGCTTGATTCTGGCCCCTACAGAAATTTCAGAGCATCCGCAGCAGGGCAATGGGCTTGATCTTCCGGTTTTACATTTACTAGTAAACCGGCTTAATGTTTTCTTCAAAATTGATTCTCCATGTAACGTAAATGTATGTGCACTGCAAATGTTGTGCTACGAGCTGACATATGATTTAAGAATAGGAATTGTATTTGCAAAGCATTTGGTTTTTTAGTTTTCATTCATTGGTTAGTACTTGACCGATCTTTCAAGCAACCGCCCAAACTAACATAGATGACGGTGCTTTTGGTAACCCCATTAGTTTTTCTCTCCATTGGTTTTTCTTTTGATTGTGTGTTTGATATCTACTAATCTTATGCTCTACAATGTGAACTTCAACTATGCAATATTCCTGAATTTATAGAGAGTGAAAGAGAGCACTATTAAACGTGATTTCTTACTACTTTCGTCCGCTATAACTAAAACAACAACTACTAAAGGTGATGTTGAAAATTTGTTTTCTTTTTTCCATTCTATTTCAAAGATCGTGTAATTATTGATTAACCGTAGCTAGAAATGCTTGACTGCTTGAGAGTGTTTCATAAGTTTTCATTATTTTTGCATACAATGTACCAATTATTCACATTAGAAAAGCATAGTAGTTTCACCACTAAGAAAATGGTACTCAAGTTAGCATTTTGGCAGCTAATCAGCCCTTTTATAGATAGTTTGTTCCAACTATTACTTCCTGACTCGATCATTTTTTTGTTTCACGTATCAATCAAAGACCTTTTAATCACCAAGTTATACAAAGTTCGGGAACTTCTTGAAAAAATTACATAACATTTTTTTTTATTTTTTATTTTTAGTTCAACTCCTGTTACTGATTTACTCTACCAAACGTAACAATGACTCGTCAAAACTTGGATAAAGAACCAACTAGGAAATATGCAAGTTGATTCAATTTTTAATCAAGCCATGCGGCGGAACCAACTAGGAAATATGCAAGTTGATTCAATTTTTAATCAAGCCATGCGGCGGTAAAAAAAAATTATCTTTAAAAAATTTATAAGAGCATTTCCAATAGCAGCTCAAAATAATTTTACAGTTCATTTTTTTACCTCCATTTGTTGGGGTTTTCAAACATAGATCTAAATAAGACCCTTATTCTAAAACTTATTTTCAATAGTCAAGGTTGTGTTATGCATTTTAGATTAGATAAGCATAAAAATATTATTTTTTAGCATGATTTTGTATTAAATATTTGTTTTTTTTAATAAAATTGATGATTGACGACATGGAATTAGTTAGAGGTCATTTCGAAAGTATAGTTACGGTCTTCTTTAACACCTTCATATTTAATAATTCATCGCTCTTGATGAATAAGGCTGCAAGGATAGCTTACATCTGGTATCCTTCGCAAAGCATGTCCGTGAGGTAAGTTGCACATACTCCACTTCTCTTACTTCATTGCAGTAACTTCCAACTTCGAGTATAAAAGTATGCTTTATTCGCAGGTTAATTAAATGATGTTCTTCTATGAAATCAGAAAGGTTGGAGAACAAAGCAGCCATTAGTTCACTTAGCAGCTGCAAATTTTGTAAATTTCTATGTAGTATTTGCTATGACTTAAGTTATGTATTCCCTTGGAACTTAGTTTAAGTTTTGTAAGTTTTGTAAGTTCTATGTATTCCCTCGGAACTTAGTTTAAGAACTAAACTTAGGAATTTAGTAGTTTCAGTGTATTCCCTCTGACCTTGATACTTAACAAAAAAAAATTGATACTTAGAGGAATTTTTGATTTTTGTTTATTGAATATGATATGAATTAAATGATACCATTTCGTATTTTGTTGTTTATACAAGATCAATTAATTCTCACTAGGTTTTGTTATTCTCACTTTTTGTGATTTTTGTGATGTTCTTAATAAACATAAATAGTTTTGTGCATGAGGTTTTTAGCTCATAATGCCTTCATTTTTTTATTATAGTGGGGACAATTTACTTTATATTATTATAGATACAATGGGGAATGAATAGGTGTCCATTTGGCTGGTAAGACACACTAGAATGTATAAAATGTAGTTGAAATGTTATGTTTATCGGGAAATAAACTATGTTAAATTTTGTTTCTTCTAGGTTTATATAATCATTTCAAATTTCTTGTGAACTTTTCTTGGATGAATGTGTACAATATAAGAGATTCTGATTCCAAATTATGCTGATATTTTTATTGGTAGGATTTAATTCAACTTCGTGAATCAACTCGAAATAAAATACATTGTCACCTAGTTGTGATTATAATAACTTTCCCAGTGTCGGGGGGTCGGGGCTATGGAGGTGTTGAGTCTCTGCAATGTCTGAGTGAATGAAGTGATATAAGTACAAGGAATGTATGTTAAGTTTAAACTTTGAAAACATTTGCATGCTCTTCTTTGTTGAGCAGAGCTAATGCAAATGCATAGAGTTGTCCAATTTGATTGATATGAATATTTTTTGTTCATAGTTTAGGTATTTTTATCCCTTTTGGAATGAGAAGCCAGTAATCAAGTCCGAGACGTGGAGAGGGTAAATTGGGACTGAAAAATCTGTTATGAAAGCAAAGAGGGTATTGATATATTTGGTCTGTTTTCAATTTCTGAGAATTTCTTATATATATGGACAATTTTCTAGACTTGATGCTCATTCAGCCATCATTCAAGACTTGTTGCTCATTCGAACATCAATCAAGAATTGATGATGCTGCTGAACCTAGTCAGTGTGAAGAAATTTTTACTAATTTCATTTAGCAAATTTAGTGTGGAAAAACACAAGTCCTGGAATTGAGAAAAGTTACGACGTATTAAGACCCTTGAATTTTGCTCTCCATAAGTTTTTATTACTGCAGACTCAGGCGACTTTCATTCTGGTAGAGATTCGGGCATTTTACCATCTCCTAGACCTCCTCCAAATTTGTCATCTAATTACAGGCATGCATGTCAAATTTGTTACAAAAATGGACACTCTACTCATAAATGTTGAGATATGATGAATTTCTCCTATCAAGGTCGTGTGCCACCAAGAAATATTCATGATATGATTGCAGCTGCCAACATTTTTGGAGAGAATCCTTGGTACATGATTCTGGTGCTAATAATCACCTAACAGTTAATGTTGGTTACTGTCAATGGAGAAGGTATGTCTATCAAACAATTTGGTTCTGCATCCGCTTCTTGGGTTGTTTTGATCTTTGAAAGACACAAGAGCAATGTTGTGTCACCTAACTTATAACAAAGTACATGGTCACCTAACTTAGCTTTAAACTTTGAAAGAACTGATAAAAAGATAGATAAGTTTCAGACATATAACACAATATTCAGGTATGCAACTGCAACCACATCGATTCATGTCCTTTCTACCAAATTGAGACCTTGAGCCTCTATTAGCCGCGAAACAAAATACTGACAAACATAATACGTAGTTGTCTACAAATTTTTTTAAGTTGTTGGTTCACTCATGAAAACTGTTAAAATTGCACGTGAAGAGTTATTGTGGGCTATTAACCAAACCAAAGATAAAGCATCCCAGTTTTCAATAGTGTAGTTACCTAAAATCTGAGAGAGGCTAGAAGTTGGATTATAGGAGTTTCTGAAAGTGAGTTACGGAGGTTGAGAACGAACAGTCTCTGCCTAAACCACGCACGATGGTTGTTCAATGGCTTCTTGAGTCACATGGAAGAGGTTTAGGGATGTTCTTAGGGAGGGAAGCAGACGAAGAGAGAGATCCGAGAATCCTAGAGTTTGAAGAAGAATTGCTCTAAGAGGTTATGAGAATGATTTTGTGTTAGCTTGGAGAAATAAACGACCTATTTGTATCTAAATTCTCTAATCTCATGTCGGTGAAGATAAGGTTTGATTTCCATGCCGTGCGGATCAATTCTCTCGTCTCTTCAAGAATAGAGATAAAGTAGGTTGAGTTTATCTCATTATTCCACCTCCTTTACTCTCTTCTGCGGTGAGAAATAGGACGGGTATTTCTCACACGTACCGTAGACCGTCAGACCAAAACCTTAATTGATATCCCACCATTTTTCTGAAGATGAGTCAGCTTTTGTGATGATGTGTTGAGAGAGAAATATTCTCTTTAGCCGAGTTGGCCAAGATATAGAGATATTCTATGATTTGTGAGAATGATTATTTGAGTCACGTGAAAAGGCATGGAATTCCCGAGGAATCGTGTGCAGAGTGTGAGAGGAGCTGAGGTTAAGATCCCTCTCTCCATGGACGGTCACATATGTCATGTGGAGACCGTATTATTGCTTGTAGGTCCCTTTGTTGAGCATGCGGAGCTCAAGAGATCTTATCCACATTTTGGATAGACATGTATAGTTCAAGATCAATTTACGATTTGAGCCCTAGGTAAGGTGTGTGCCTATATTCATGGGGAATATTCGGTATTGTCTGAAATTTCACGAGAGAATTGAATCTCTCCGAGATTTTGTGGAGAGATTGAATCTCTCCAAGATTTTTGGGAAGAGATGTGAATCTCTCAAGGATTTTGCAGAGAGATGTGAATCTCTCTGAGATTCTGCCCAGAGATGTGAATTTCTCCAGGATTTTGAGGTGAGATATGAATCTCTCCAAGATTTGCAGATGGATCCAAATCTCTATGAATATTCTATTGATGGATCTGAATCTCTCTGTGGTTCGCTAGGATTCGTCCTGAAGAGAGAGAAAGGGATTTTGTGCCCGATTAATGCTCACTTGTCTTTGACCAGCATATCTTGCAGATAAGTGCTAGGAATCAGCTGTGTCTATATGATGGGGCCGACAAGACCAGTGTATCTCGAAAAGATGTTCTAGGAGTCTGTCGAAGGGGCCTAGAAGCAGAATAACCAGTGTATCTCACATTGATGTACTAGAAATTATTTAGAAGCCTTGGTAAGTCGAGGTAGAGCCTAGATTATACATGACCAGTGTATCTCGCGATGATGTACTGGGAATCAGTCCTAGATCCCAAATAGGGTGAGTCGTCCTTACATGAGACATGTATGTCTCCGCTCTGGGTCATAGGTCCGTCGGGGACGTTTTAACGCATCTACAGATACTACATGACCAGCAGTATCTCATCGAGGATGTATACTAGGAATCATGGAATCACAATCAGTTACGTTTCACGAAGACATGCTGGAATTATGGATGTCCTGGTTCGTAAGTCTGACGGGGACGTTTTACGCTCTACAGAACCTACGTGACCACGACTAGCAGTCACGTCATGACGACTAGAAGTGTTTCGCGAGGACGTATACTAGAAATTGTGGCTATGAGTGCCTTGAGGACCAAGGTCTTAATCTCTCTCGTGAGAGTTGAATTCTGTTTATAGTCTTGAAATAACACTTTTGCCCCTTATCCAAATTTCATCATCTATATTAAGCCCCCTACTCAGAGTAGAACCTTGGTTGTTCTATGATAAGTATACAAATGGTTACGAATCGTTCAGGTACGAAATTACAATCCACTTGCGGAGTCCCCGATTTGATGCATAGTCTTTGCTTGCTCTGATTATGGACTTCAAATCAACTCTGGACTTGGGAACTTTCTGGGATTTTGTGTTAGGAGACTCTACCAGCGTAACAATTGAGCCTTGATGAAGCAAAATTTCGGTTTTGAGAGACTAGACTTGCAAATTAGGGTTTTGATGGGTCGGTAGACCGACTTTGTTTTACCGCAAGTGCACGGTGTCAAGAATAACACACAATAGCAATCACGGTTTATTCCATCAAAGAGTGTGAAAACTACTACTAATCAATATCAAGAACTAACCAACCAATTCAATATTCAGAGATTGTTGTACCAATAAAATAAGCTAACAATCCGAATAAAGCAAATTTATAAATATTGTAAATCAAGGATGTGGAAATATTAGGGCTTCGGAATCCGTTGTAGGCTATGTTTACTTATGTTCTATCACAAGGTCTCAAATTTACCCGTTCGAAGTGGCAAACCTAGCTACTAAGACACGAAAGATATTTCATTAAGGGTTACAGACAAGAGTTATCATAAAAGATTGTTTGCTCTCAACCTAAAAGGTAGACATCCTAAGTACTAAGCATATATGGCATACATGGTCTTGGAATGATCATAAAACAATTGATACCTAGGTTAAAGATGGAATAATGATATAGAATTCAACTATCAACCTCTTTTGAGAAACACAAACATGGAATTAAGATCTTATTTTTGAAACCATTGTTTAAGAACACAAGCATTTTAACCTACAAGTTCATCATTCACCCTAATGAGGAGTTTAGCTAGACATAATTTTGTTCAAATCCATATAAAATTATATAAAGATCAATAAACTCAGCATATGAAAAATCAATCAAATAAAATGGAGCTAAATCTAATTTCTTCCCTGCAAACGGCGTATCTCTTCCAGTCCATCTCGCTGGCTATTTTTAGGTACGGAAAATACCCCTACTTGGACCATTCCATCAAACTCCAAAGGCACCAATCCACTAACAGAACTCAACTCCAAATTCACTAGCTAACTCCGGCCAATCCACTTATTCCATATTCTTCCTGCCTATCCAGCCACATTCAGACCGTCTGTTGCCTTTATCCACCAGCTAGGTATCATGTTTATGGAACAAAATAAATCAACAACAATCCAACATCATTTCTCGTTAGCTGGTCCACCTTCAGAAATTCTATTGCTCCCAGATTTCCATTAACCAACCAGTACGCATACATGTATGCATATTATGGTTTCCGGACTTGGATCACACATATTCAAGTACGCATATTGTGCTTATAATCCAATCATGGTTAAGTGTCATAAACTCTTATTTCAATCATTGAATCATTCCTGTAAGACGAAAATAGATGTCTCACACAAACTATTAGCTTCAAAGAAATTTTCAAGTGATCGAATGATCAATACGAAACATTCCGAGTCTACATCAAATGACTGTCTCATACAAATCATGTAAGATGTTACTAGGTGATTCTCAGGTCATATGTAAAGGCTCTTCTATTTAATCTAATAAACTCCTTTCCCTGGTTAGATCCATCCAATCACTATTACCTAAGTATTAAGATTCGGATTTGTAACATTCAAAATAGATCTCAAGAGAACTATTAGGCGTTACCGGTCTCACACAACTAATCAATCGAATAAATACGATTCTAGTTGGATCCCATCCAATCAAGGTTTGTACAACACAAAGATATGAGAAACCAATAAGATATCTTCTTCGTCTTTAGATCTTCTTTAATCTTCAATTAAAACCTGCACAACACCAATTGAATCTTTTGTGATCAATCACGCACATAACAGAGTCTGTTAACAATGGATTAATACAAGATGTATTTATATCTACAAACAGTTCTAAAGATCCCGTCGATACTTCGATCTAATCTGAGTGAATCTTATATCAGAAGAGAAGATTCTCAAGAATAAACAAACTAGGTGCAATCAAAGTTTTAACAGATGTTAGTCAATCAAATCAATCGAAAACTAATAACACTGAAATTATCTAGTTTCCCACCAACGGTACTCGTAGAGCTTCTTGATCCCACAGAAGCATTTAAACGAGCGGTCGTAAGAGATTTCTCCAAATTAGGATATTTTCCTTTCCGATTAGACGGCTCTACCAGAAAAAACAAAAAGATGAAGTTTGCCTGGCTCTTAGGAAAATTTTCTAGAAATTCAAACTTAGGTATTTATAGACCAAGGAAGTTTGGACACCAAGGAATTTCCAAAACCAAAAGTATTCTCAAGATATTGCCCATTCAGTTTTCATAATTCTAGTAAATGCTTAGTCCAATATTTCCCGAAATCTCTCAATAGAAAATATCCAATTAGTAAATGCACATTACTAATTTTTATTCTCTAGAGATGTTGATGGTGGTTTTCAGTTCAGGAGTAAAATTGAGAAACCTTTTATTTAATACATCGTCATCCTGCAAAGGAACAAAAGCTGTCTGAAAGTGATGAGTGCATAAACCTCTTCGCTCACAGATGTATTGAGAAATTCAATATATTTGTATATATATATATATATATATATACAATTTACTCGTAATGGTGCATATAACAATGAACCCAAATAAAATATGAATTTTATTATCCACTAGCATTATTCACTAATGCATCGCCCTCCTAGTATTTTCCTATGCTATGTTCCCCAGCCGAACTCTCAATATTGGCATTGACGATTAATGTTCACTCGAAGCAGAGTAGCATGAATCTCCCAAAGTGTCAGTATTGAAACCTGCATGAAAATACTCACGTGGGCTACACCACTCTTTGATAAAGTGATTTTCGTGTCAATGCGCTTTTAGTTAAAAGTTAGCACAATCGACGCGCTTAAATTCACTAAAGAAAACCTAAACTGTCCATGTCAATCTTAAAGAGCAATCACAGCCACACGATTTGGATAGATAATTCAAAAAGCCTAGAGAAAAGATCAAATGAGCTAGACCGACCATAATGGTCTTAAAATCATCACATCCGTCCAACTTAGCCATCCAAGTTGGATGGCTTAGATCGTGTTTTGGACGATCAAAGAGGCATCAACATGATCACCAGTGACCCAACTTCATCCCTGGTCGATCGACTTTCTCATAGAAAGCCAAGAGCGCATCAAATTTTTTTCCCAAACTAAGGCGAATGCACTATTACCAAAACCCTAAGTTGCGTTGCGGCAACATACTACTGCCGCAAATCGATCGCAGCCATCCATCTTCGCCATCCAAATTGAATGGCTTAGATCAAATTTCAGGCGACCTAGAAGATGTCATCATGCTCACCGGCAGCCTGCATTTGCACCTGACCGATCGTCATGTTCAAACCAATATCCAATGCCTTGAATCGATCACCCAAAATAGGGCTGGCTGTATGGCTTCTAAAACCCTAAATTGCATCAACGACAGTATGCAACTGCCGCAAGTCATCTCGTCCATCCAACTTCGCTAGCCTAGTCGGACGGTATAGATTTATTTTCAGGAAGCTAACATGGTAACGATGTGATTACCGGCCACCCTCCTCCACAGGGAGCGATTGACCAAGTGATAGCTCACCTATAGGGTTCTCAAACGGTCGACCAAATGTGGTCGGCCACACTACTTTTTTAAGACCGTTCAATTCACGACTAATTTGAACGAGCTCTAAAACAACGATGTTTCCTGCACATCGGTTATTTTCAGCTGCTTGTTTAAAAGTGATGCTTTATATACATCAATTATAAACGATGTTTTATAAATATTGATTCCATAAATAATTTTGTTATTTGACCTGAAAGCACTATATGCTTCTTTTAGCGTCAAGTCTCACGACTTAACCTATTTACTCGAGACATCAAACATGTCACAAAATGGGGTGGGGGTGGGGGTGCTCACTAGGGTATTGGTCTGGCGGTTTATCACTACACAAAAATGAAGAATATGTAACATTAGACCGTAACATGCTTTTAATGTTACGATATCAGTAACATTTTCTCGTAATCCGTAACATGTTTTAACTATTCCGGTTTCAGAAAATTGTTTTAACGGGTTGTAACAGTTTATTACATGTTATGGGTTTTGAGATACACTAGGTAGTAAAAAGTCGACTCACCCTTTCTCGGTCAAGTACACTAACACCTTGTTTGTTTGCAGCTGACTCATCTGGATCTGAGTCGTCTAGATCTGACTGGAATCACCTGACTCAACTAGATCTGACTCACTAAGGTCTGAGTCGTAAAATGTGTTTGTTTTGAGAGTCGACCACTCAGCTGATCTAATTTTTTTGGACATAAAATACCCTTATATAGAATGGGTTATCCAAAGATCATCATTTTTACTCACTTAATTTATAACCTTGAACTAAAAAGGGAACAAATACAATTATTTGCTTTCATTCACCAATAATGGTACGTTCAATGCTTCAAAAAAAAAATGGTACGTTCAGTAGAAACTTTTTGCAGAAAAAAAGATAAAAAGAACGAACTGTCCCGAGAAGTGAACTATGAATAACCAATAAGACCCTCTTAGTACAACAGAGACATTAATGGGAAATAAGGAGCAAGCAACGTAGCAACACCATGCAGTCTTTGACTCCCAAACATCATTCAAGGGAGGATTCCCTGGAACAGGAGTTTGGGCAACGTATGGTGCAAAAGCATTTTGTTTGGCAATAGCCGAGGACCATTAATAAATCTTCAAGAACTGCAGAGAAAAATATACTCACTTATCAAGTTTAAGGAGGTTGCAGGTGTATTGCATACTCATACGAAAGATATTAAATAAAAAACTTGACAAGTATGTAAACTAGACAAAAGTTGTGAGGCAAAAGTTGGTCGAGATATACATGCATCATATGTCCATCCCGATTTCCTTCGGACAACAAAACGAGCCACTACTCAGTCTACTCCAGTTGCCCAAGTACTCTTTGGATTAGTGGAGAATAAGTGGGCAAAACCCATTTCTCTATACTACTGGATCTGCTGCACTCCACCAAGTGCACCTACTGTTGAGAAAGAATTTTGAAAAGAAAATGAATGAGAATCAAAGAAACTGACATCTGTTTAATTCAAATAGAGGAAAACAATTCATGGAAACTCAAACCACCAACAGCTTACCAAAGTTATAAGTCTACCTAAAAAATTCCAAAATAATCTAGGGTCTAAAATAAGAAAACAAATAGCGTTCAACTTTTAACAATTGTGAGGTCTTGTTGATCTTCATATTGATTACGTGTTTATATGAACGCTTTTCATGACCATAGAAAATCATATCGTTATGCACAGGAGAAGGAGAAGGAGTCATTGCTAAGGATACATTCTAGCTACAAAATTTGCAAATAAGATATACACCAAAATGAGATGGAGAAAATAGGCTCAAGTGTCTCTAACAACAATTTTTCGGCGACCCATTCCCATCAAACGTATATGCAAGCATCACCTACATCCCTTTTGTATAACCATACTGCATATGTTCCATATTCACACATAATCTAACTTTAGCATATACATACCATTGGTTAGGATTAGATATAGGGCATGATGTCAGTGTCAGTAAGTTATTTTTTCATGCACTACATACACCGCGCAGGTATAAAAGAATCACAATTATAAGTTCATAAGCAGTGTCGAACGCGAAGTACATAATCATAAATATCCTTAGAAATAGTAAAAGTGCAATATTTTTATTTTAATGCGTTGAAAGAGAAGCTGCTGGTAGCTGAAGATGCAAATTGTCATTCAAAAACTTGATTTATTTCTCTCTTAGGCATTTCTACAAACAACTAGATGCTAACAAACTTAGGGCATCAAACTAACCGACCCATAAAAACTGACCATAATTTAATATGAATACCTGATTTCTTAAGCAAACAATATATGGAATATAAGTTGTACCTTCACACAGCTTTTATCCTCTTCCTTCTCCCTGAAAGCCATTTAAGAACTAAATTAGAAGAAATAAAACCCATGTTTCCAAATCTCATCCACTAAAGTAACAATCACAGCAAAAGCATAAAATCCATATTCCCAAATAAGAAAAACTCATGTTCCTAAATCTCATCCACTGAAATTGATGATTGTTTAAAAAAAAAAAAAAAACTCAGATGGGTTTAGAGAGATGGAGAAGATGAGTTGAATTGTTGAACGAGATGCACAATATTAATTGAGAAAGATGAAGAAGATCAACTGAGACAGATTAAGGTGATCTAGGGTTTTTTTCGTTCTCCAAATTTGTTATTCCATCGAAGAACGAAGAAGAATGAGAAAGAAAATGAGATTTTAATTTGAAAAGGTCGAGGACATTTTAGCCTTTTCGGTTGACTCAGATGTTAACTCTCACGAGTCAGGGGTAATATGACACCTGACTCCAGGGGGGTCGAGTCAGGAGTTGAATTTGACTCAGACGTCCAGTCAAGGGTTACCAAAATTGGAAACCAAACGTTCTAAATGCTGACTCGGCGCGAGTCAGGGGTTGACTCAGAGCCAGACGCCGAGTCAGCTGCAAACAAACAAGATGTAAGTGTGTTTTATGCCCACTCTCTCTCCAGATTCTCTTCCACTGCAGAACATGGTTTCCCTCTTTCTTTCAATTTTCGCTCGAAACTTTCCCTCCCAAAATATTCTCTACAAAGATCGTGGGATGTTTATCACGATCTCAATTACAGTTTCTCTTCAGATATACCTATATATTCAGTTTCCACGGCAAACTTAGCCCTAGGTTTTGTAAAAACGAATCGAAGAAATCAATCCCTTTGGGTAAGTGAATGATGTTCGGTTTCAATTTTTAATTGTTAAGAGGTCTAAATTTTTCTTTATCTTTCTTTTCTTTTCGATTTCTATATCTTCAATTTGACTATGAAATCATCGAAATTGAAAAATAGTGAATTGTTGAACCCTGAACGGTTTAGGTTTACTGGAAACTAAACAAATACATTGAAATTTTGTTATTGAATGTAAATAGGAGAATTTCGGGTAGAGATGGTAGAGTTCCGGATTCGGGTATGTTAGATTTCATAATAGGAGAACTATTCATGAGTTGGTTCTAAAACTTGGTTATCAATCACATTTGTTCTTTCGAAATTCAATTATTTATATGTACTTAGAGGTGGTGCAATTGCTTGCTAGGAAGGTGTTTGACAAAATGGCTAGGCGAATTTTGCATTAGAGCTTATTATTTTTGTTATTATTGGGTTTGGAATTGTGTCTGTAAAGAAGAAAAGGGGACTTGTATTGGTTGGTTGGATAACCAAGCAGTAAATTATACAGTGAAATTTAGTCATGGCATTAACAGTTTAGCATAGCAGGATTTTGGTTTAATGAACTTAATGTTGGTTTTGGTGCTTGTATAGTTCCTTCTGCTGTTGGTGGACATGTTTTAAAACTTTGCTTTTTGTCTTAATTAAATAAAATGTTCCAAACCAGGTACAACAGTATATATAAAATTCAAAAAAAGCAGCATAAGTTTAAAATTGTGCATACAGTTGAGAATGTGAGCACTTTGCTAATATAATATACTAAAATTGGTGCAAGGGAGGAAATGGTAACAGTGGAGTCCGTGTACACTTATGCTGCTCTTTTGGAACTGCGACTGTATTGCCATGATTGATTTCTTTGTTTTGTTTATAATCCTGTCTTGCTTATGATTGATTTCTAAACTACTTCGATGATTATATTTTGGAACTGCGACTGTATTGCCATGCTTCTAAGGGGAAGATGAGGCTATTTTATTATCATTTTCTTTACGATAATTATACATTTGAGCTGCGATTGCAACATAACATATGGTTCTTTTATTATCATTTACTTCTTAGCTGCATAAGTATTGTGCACCTAAAATGGACCCGCCTTCCGTACTGATATGGGAAGTGCCTGCAAACATACTATGCCATCCTACTAGTCCCTAAAGTAGGACCACGTCCTCCTAAGTCTAACATTGTGGCCGGAAGGTAGAGCCAGTTCTTTCTCCTTTACCACCATCACCATCACCACCTCCTCCTTAGGGTACTCAGATAACTTTTCATAGAGTAGTATCACTTATACATTTTTAAGTATGTTTCTATATGAATGACCACTGACCAGACATTTTTTGCCAACTTGTTTTGCTTTTCGTGAATCTATCTGGGCTTACTTTATTTCTCAGTTTAGAAAAGACTTTGGAGCCTCTCTGCTCCCACTCTTATTATCTAGTTTGATTTTTTATGCTTAAATTGGGATTGATTATTGTACAAGTGAGATAAAATACATTTTGTTTGAGGATGGGAACAAGGTTAGATGTCTTGTTTGTGGTTATTCTTATGAAATGTGCGATCTTTAGAAATGTCTCAGGTGCGATGAACTCAGGGGGAAATACTTTGATCATTATGAGCAGTGAAATGCATTTTCAAATATATTTTAAGTTAATTCATTATCGTTTGTGATTTACTTGTGGTTAATATTAATTTGCAAATGCTTCAAGGTAGGTTTCATGTGTGTGCAATTTAGTCATCTATGAGATGAGCCCACTGTCTTATCTCTACATACATACAGTGAACATTTCGAACTGTATTGCGCATTACATATGAATTAATGACCTGCAATTTTCTTTTACAAAGAAGTGCCGCGACAACTCAATTACATATCTCACACTCAAGAGGTCCCAAGTGCTTCTACGTGGGTTAGTTTACTATATCACAACTTATAGTAATGATATGATTGATTTCTGTGGTAGATGATTTGGTGTGTGTTTGTGAGTAAATTTTGAAGGTCATGCATGTTTGATACATGATAAGTGTGATTAGTTTGATTATATAGTATGTCAGTCCCGATGGACAAAAGGTGGATGGAAGTAGAAGATAGATCCGATGATGTGTACCTAGCCGGTGTCAAGGAATTTATCAACTGTGCACGTAGAACAGGAAAAGATCTTTTCTCTTGCCCTTGTAAGAAATGTCGAAACTCGAAAGGGTCAGTCGAACTTGATGACATAGAGTACGATCTATTACGCTGGGGTATAGATAAAAATTATGTGTTCTGGCACCTTCATGGGGAGAGTGAGTCTTTGCATGTGAATACACATCCAATAGTTGAACAAACTAACCCGTTTGAGAAACCTAGAATGGAAAATCTTGTAGATGATGTTTATGAAGTGAACCACAGAAGTGGAAAACCAGTAGACGATGGAGAACCTGAAGTTGAATCCCATAGTACTCCTAATATTGATAGTAATTCACTTAGAAATAAGAAATTTGAAAACATGAGAAAAAAATCCACTGAACCTCTATATCCTTCATGCTCTAAGTCTAGGACTACCTTATCAACCATGATTGAGTTACAAAATTTAAAGGATTAATTTGGCATGACAGGCAACAATATCACAGCATTGTTATCATGGCTTAAAGACGTGTTGCCTGAAGGTGCCAATTTGCCTGATAACTACCCTAAGATGAAGAATTCTATCAAGGAGTTAGGGATGGAGTGTATAACCATTCATGCATGCCCAAATCATTGTATTTTGTATACGAAAGAGCATGATGAGAGATTCGAGTGTCCAAAATGCAAAATGCCTAGGTATAAGCATTATGTAGACCCAAAGACTAAAAAAGGAGGAACTGAACCACTACAAACTGTGAGGTATTTTCCATTAATCCCGAGGCTGAAGAGATTATACAGTGTACCTTGGATTGCAAAAGCGATGACTTGGCATAAAAGAGCCAAATCAACCGATAATCTGATGCGCCATCCAGCTGATTCTCCCTATTGGAAGTATATAAATACGAAATGGCCAGAATTCGACCAAGAAGAACGCAATGTTCGACTTGGTATGGCTGTTGATGGTTTTAATCCATTTGGCACATTTAATAAGGGGTATAGTTGTTGGCCAATTATTATTGTGCCTTACAATCTCCCACCATCTTTATGTATGAAAAGGGGGTTTTCAATGCTGACTATGTTAATTTCTGGTCCTAAAGAGCCAGGAAAGCATATTGATGTGTATTTAGAACTGCTAGTGGAGGAGTTGAAGGAGTTGTGGTTCGAGGGTGAATGGACTTTTGATTATTATACGAAAACTGATTTTAAGATGTCTGCTAAGTTATTATGGGGTATTCATGACCTCCCTGCGTATGGGTCATTATATGGTTGTAATGTGTGGGGTTATAATTCATGTCCTGCCTATGCTGATAATGTTGATTCTCAACGTCTTAAGAATTCTCAAAAAATATGTTTCCGTGGATATCGATGATTTTTTCCCACCGGTCACAAATACAGGAGCGATAAAAGGTTTAATAAGAAGGAAGAAAATCGCAGTGCTCCACGTAGACTTTCTGGTATTGAAGTTGAACAAAAGATGATAGAGCTTCAGAATAATAGTGCAGTTCCTGGCCAGGCAACAACAGCGAGATTGGGGTATACCCAATAAGACAAAAATAGGTCATTA